>JAXQKK010000024.1:0-52378 GCA_037042445.1 Hansenula sp. Y91-04 | reverse complement strand
TTTTTCAAAGGAGTGTACCTTAGAGTAGCTTGCTAAACCACATCCTGGACAGCATGGTGTGTTGTGGAAATGGCGATTTTTTTTTTTTTTTTTTTTTTTAACGGTAATGTTCCTGTATTAAAAAAATGTTACTTAACTATAATAAATGCTCCGATAAATGATATTGAGCAAAAAAATGAAGATAACGACACCTGCAGGACTCGAACCTGCGCGGGAAAATCCCAAAAGATACCTTGAAATAGTTCAAGTCTTTCGCCTTAACCACTCGGCCAAAGTGCCTTTTTCAAAAAAATTGAAAATACGGGTCTTTTTGACAGAAGTGCCCGCCGATTTTTGAAAATTTTAGAATTTGGAATTTTTGAATCAGTTTTAGGTTTATTGATTTTAAAGGTTGTTAATTAAATGGATATTAAGTTAAGGAATGTTTTAATGTCTTTTTTGTTTTGTTTTGGGTGATATTGGTGGTGTTATTGTTGTTGTTTGAAAGGATATCTAATTTGGAAAATTTTAGAAAACTGAATCATACAGTTTTCAAAGATTGAGTACACTTTATGGGATTATTTAATATGTTAGATATAATTTCGATTAATTTATACCTTTGAATTAATTTTCAGCCTTGTTGGAGATCGTTTAAATAATTTTTTTGAATTTTGAAATTTTATAATTTTAAATTTTAAGAAATTTTAGCGATGTATATTATTTGAAA
This sequence comes from Hansenula sp. Y91-04, assembly GCA_037042445.1. Classification (NCBI taxonomy): domain Eukaryota; kingdom Fungi; phylum Ascomycota; class Saccharomycetes; order Phaffomycetales; family Wickerhamomycetaceae; genus Hansenula; species Hansenula sp. Y91-04. The sequence goes on along the minus strand of JAXQKK010000024.1, from coordinate 51,672 downwards.
ATAAAATCAAATTTAAGAAATATTGAATAGTTCTGGTTTTTGATTGAAATTTTTAAAAAAGGTTTAAATTATAGATAAACATTCAAGATATTATCCTATTATAATCAATATATATCTCATGATTTCAATGGTAGTCTTGTGTATAGTGATGGGTTGTTTTTTGTTACGAGAAAGGTCGACGTCAATATAAATATTTATAAGAAATATTATAAAGGGCCGCCTCAGCTCATGATGAATAATATATCGTATAAATATATGTCTACAAATCACTTAATTAAATTAATTAATTAATATTAATGTGGTGTCATAATTGCAAACTTCAAAGATTAAGGAGATTAGTTATATTGGTATTCATATTATTCCAGAAGTGGTTAGAATTGAGATGATTGAAACAATCAACTATAGACAACAAAACAGAATAATATCCAAATTACAACGCATTAAATTGATTATTATATGACCAATATAAACTTCAAGTCATTACAGAAAAAGTATCATTAATTATTGTTTAATATAAAATACAAGTATGGAAATAAAATCTAGCTTAAAAAATCATCATATCATGGATCAGAGATTTAATTTATTGATCACCTCTAAGAGCACGTATCACAGCTGGCCTTCTCATCATATGTTTAGTCCATTTATAAACTTCCGGGAATTCAGTTTTTATATCAATTCCAATTCTATCAACAACATTATTCCATGGTACAAAAGCTAAATCTGCAATAGTTATTCTTTCACCAACTAACCATACAGGATAATCGAAAAATCTTGATTGTGATAAAGGAGTAGTACCTGCAGAATAAGCAGCTGCATTTTCAGTATCTAATTCCATAATTAAAGCTTCTCTTCTTTCAGCTAAAGCCATTTCCACAACTCCATAAACTCTTCTAACTTCATCAGTATATCTTTCTACTGCAGATGGAACTTGTTGAGAATGGAAATATCTAAAATGTAAAGCTTGACCAATCATTGGAGCATGACCTGAAGTTTGGAAAAAAACCCAACTTGTAATTTGAGATTGTTCATTTAAATTATCACTCCATAATGAACATTCACCAAAATCTTTTAAATATTTATTAACTAAATATAATATAATTGAACCAGATTCCCAAATTGATAAATTATCATAATTATGATCAATTAAAGCAGGTACTCTTGCATTTGGATTTATTGAAACAAATTCTGGAGCTCTTTGTTCTCCATTATTAAAATCTAAAAAAATTGTATTATAATCTAAATTTAATTCACTAAGTACAATGGCAACTTTAAACCCATTTGGTGCAGATCTATGAGAAAATAATGTAAAACCTTCAATAGGTTGATTTTTGAAAAAAGTTGTAATTCTTGATTCTGAATTTGATGAAAGATTTTGTTGATTTAATAAAGAACCTTGTAATTGTGAATTATTTGAAGCATTTGGTATATTTGAATTTCTATCTTGAGTTATATTAACATTTTTCAATGCACTTGAAAGATTTGAGATTGTTGGTTCTCTTTGACTCATTTTTTAAATAAATGATGATATGATTAGATGAGTTGTATTTAATTGAAAAGTTTTTAAAATTATGTGTAGTACACCTTGGATGTATTTTGATTCTCTAGTGACTATATGAAACACAACTTGGATTCTGTATAACTGATTGTACCTGTGATGTATTCTACCAATATCAATAAACAAGACCCTTTATCTGTAAGATGGATTATTTGACTCTCTATATAATCCAACAACAAGTAGTACCCTATTCATCAATATCACCTCTAGCAGCATATTCAAGTTTTTTTTTGCCCATTGATGAAAATTACGCTGAACACGGCCACGCAATTTGTTTCCCTTCACGTGGAAGCGGAATTTTTCTCCCTGTGGATCCACCTAGACTTAGGCAGAGAGTCTGTCTAGCTCTGTCTAGCTCTGTCTAGGGGTGTCTGCCTAGCTCCACAGTTTTAAACAAGGCCCAGTTAATTTGTTTTTCATGACTGCTACGGCGATTTGGATTCTTTTGTGATGACTTGAAAAATTTGGTGGAGGAGCGTAACCGGGATTTAATACACAGTTGGGAGAGACTGGGAGAGAGTAGATACTAGGAGATATAATGAAGTAGGATATATTAGCTAGATTAATTAGGATATATAAAAAGAAGGAGGGCGAAATATTTGCCAAAAAAAGAAAATAACGACACCTGCAGGACTCGAACCTGCGCGGGAAAATCCCAAAAGATATCCTGATTCATGAATAATTCAAGTCTTTCGCCTTAACCACTCGGCCAAAGTGCCTATTTCAAAAGTTAAGAAAATGCGGTTTAGTTGGTCGCAGAGGCCCCGCCATTTTTAAAATTATAAAATATTCTTGGGAATCTGTTATAATGGTTTAAATTAATAAATGAACCATCAGTGGTATTATGTGGGTTATGATACTTCTATAAAGAGTCTTTTAAGCTCGTAGAAAGGAGTGTATGTGGAATTATCACAAATTATTGTTCCCGAAAGCTCTATTATCCATCATCATGTCTCTGATTCCCACTTTTTTAAAGAACAAAAAAGTTCCAACACCACCAGACACAATTATAAACAACTAAAACACCTTTAGTCAATAAATCAACTCGTATTGATGAAATTGAGTACAATTATTCATGTTAAAATCAACACCAAAATAGGGTAATTCTCTCTCTTTTCTGCACCGCGAATCGGTTTTACAAGTAATTCCTTTAAGAAAAGCTCAAGGAATTGATAAAAGATTACACTTTATCAACCATTAAATCATCTCAATTAATTCAACTGTTGATCCCCAAACCTCACTCATCACAATGGCTCACAACAACTCTACAGTCATCGAACCAAAGATCTTTACACCAGGTATATTATCATCAATCATAGTGTCGTTGGTACTTTTATCAATATTAGTTACAGCCATACAATGGATAGCTGCTTTAGATATTAGTTATGGTTCATTTGAAAAAAAAGTTGATAATAAAAAGACTCAATGAACTATGGTGACGCTGCATTAAATGTATATTACACGATGAAAATAAAGAATTGATATATTTTTTTTTAGTATACATAAGGTATGATTTTATATGGAACTTGTTTTTCATATTCTTCCCATGCATCTCCATATTTTTCTCTACATTTCAATTCATCTCTTTGTTGTCTATGTAAGAGCAAAGATGCGAAATATAAAACATAGTAATAAGTTAATGGAGTTTTAAATCCAGTTGCCAAACACCAACTTAAAGCATGAATCCAATCTCCAAAATAATTAATATGTTGACTTAATCCCCACCATCCATCACATAATAATTTTGTTTCTCTTTGAGTCTTTATTGATTTTAAATGTGGTAATTTCCCCTGACGGAAATTTGATTTTTGATTATTTGAAGCTTTAAAGATATAAAAACCAGTAAAACTAATTAATAAAACAATTGTTGTATAAATTTCACCTAATTTAATTGGTTCAACTGCTAAATATCTAGCTTGTAAAGAATATGAAAATGGAACTAATGCCAAATCACCAAATGATAACATGAATCCAAATCCATCAGTTGTAATATCCATCATTGTTAAACATCCTTCTTCATTTAATACACCATCGAAAACATAAATTGCTTGCAAGACATTAACCAAAACTAATGAATCAGTAACATATCCAAGAGTTAACCATTGATGATGTAATGCACTAAGATTTAACATTAACCAAAGTAACATTCCTGGTCTTAATTCACAAAATAATTTAATATCAAAAGAACCAATACGTGGATTTAATTCACGTCCAATAAACCAATCATAAATAATATTACCAGTATTCCCACCGAGGGCTAAGATCTTTTCTCTAGTACCTTTACCATTAGTACCAAATTGAATTGGAATGAAAGATAAAATATATACAAAATTTGCCAACAATGCTGAAAATATAGTGGAAATAATTGTAAATTCTAAAATATTATCATACAAGAATTGTAATTCTGGTAAATTTCCTGAAGTTAAGAAAAATCTTGTACCCAAAATAATAATTAACAATAAACTTAACGAAATACCATTAATATTATAATCTAATTGTGTACCATCTCTTAAAACAACACCTTTTTTATAATTACCAGGTAATAATAAATCAAAAATTGCCAACCCTGAAAACCACAAGATATAAAAACTCCAAACTTTAGAATCTGTTACGATTGACCATATAGATCTCTTTAACGTCAAGATTTTTTCTAAATCAATATTTAATCCAACAGTATGATATTCATCATTTGCTAATTGATGTAATAATACTAATAATATAGGTAATCCGATACTTATTGAAAAAGCTCCAATGGCACCGTTGAATTCCTTATGTTTTGTGATTGGGTTTAATTGAGACATCACTATACCTCCTTTTTTCGCAATTGACTTTCAAGTGGGAGTGGAATACAGGGTACGGGATCAGTTTTTATAGTTGATTCTCGAGATGATGTTTTCGTTTAAATCGTTTACTATATTTTACACGGTACGGGCAGGATCATGATATATATATACGGAGTGCTTAAATTATTTTACGAGAGAGTGGTTGAGGTTGAGTGGTTGTTTGGTTGGAGAGTGTGTTAAGAGAGATAGAGGCTGTGTTTTGTGGATTTTTTTGTGTCTTGTTTGGAGTGTTGATGAAGGAGATGATTTTGTATATGTGATGAGATGAATCATGATGAGAGGTTTATTATATTGTACTCATTGTTATATAATGACTTCCAAAACACCAATCAATGCTAACTCATCTCTATTTAATTGATCATCGTAATAATTCTCTCCAAGTTAAATATTTCTGAGAGAAGATTTCAAATTGTTATAAAATTATCTCAAAACCTTTTTGATTAAAAAAGCTGTGCGAAAATTAAAATTTCTAAACGTCAATTGATAATGGATTCAGTATTTCATACATTATTTACATTCCCAAACCCACAAAACAACGAAATGGCTGTCGATATTCCAAAGTGAGTATGGTTTAATATTCATAAGGGAATCCAGGTACTAATATTCAGATCTGTGGTGCAGAAACTCGTCTTCTTCACTGGTGCGATGATTATATTCCCAGTGACAACTTTCTTCATTGCTCAATGGTTATTTGGTGAGTGAATTAATTAATCTGTCTGGGAGATAACTAACAAAGATGTATAGGTAACAATGCAATCATTTCTGGTGGATTAGCTGCTTTAGTGGCTAATATAGTGCTTATTGGTTATATCGTTGTTGCATTCAACGAAGAATATACACCAGAGCCAATTGAGAAAGAGGATGATATCAAACTGGATTGATACGCAAGGGAATTATACCACAACTACTATGACTTTGCACAAATTTGTATATTAGTTCTTTTTTGGTTAATTGATGATTTTTGGTGGATTTAAAATATTGTAGTTGGTGATTACATAACTTTGAGGATTGATTTTTCGAGACATATATAGATTTTTTACATTATAGTACCAAAACTTTCCAATTAAACCATTTCAAACCACAAGAGACACAATGGTTCAACAGCTTAGTCTGTTTGCTTCAATAACACAATCTCAATATAATCTCACAATAGCATCTTTTTCAACTTTAACGGGGTTCCCACCAGTACAATTCCAAAGTTATAATCTAATATCATCACCAAAGACAATTGTAAAATATGAACCAAATAGTAAAAATGCACAATATGAACAATATAAAATAATACTCAAATCACCATTTGTCCCTGAATTACCGAGAAGTAAATATAAAGAATGGATCTTACAAGTTAATGATATTCCATCTGCTGGTAAACGAAAGATAAATACTCAATCAATATTAGAATCAAATATTCAATTAAATGATAAATCTCAAACAATTGAAACAATTTTAGATGATTTTGGTTATAAAATAGAGAATGAATATGTTATTAAAGGTGAACGATTTTTTTATGCAAATAATATAACAATTGAAATTTTCCAATTACTTGTCAAGAATAATGAATCATCAAATTGGGAAATTTTAAATAATGATAGTTTTATTATAAAAGCATTCATAAATGTGGAAAAGGCAACTGATATTGAAAATTTACAAAAATCTAGTCAACATTTGTTGAATTTGAAGACTGAATTACAAGGATTGATAGAATTGAATATACCTGATAGAAATTCAATGGATTCAAGAATTGGTCTAAGGAAATAACCAAACTACAAGAAGTATAATACGAAATTTTTTGTTAATTAATATACAATTTGTGCTAGAATGATTAAATTTATTTCTTTTCATTCAATTTTTCTAATTTTGATTTAGCTTTTTCAATTTTTCTTCTTTTTTGACGTAATTCTTCTTGTCTTGATTCTTTTTGTTCATTTGAATATTTCATCTTTTTATACAATTTACGTTGTTTATTTGACATCATGATTAATTTTAATTCTTTTTCTTCATCTTCTTTAGATTTTGGTGTTTGTTTTCTCTTTTTATTTTCTTTTAACTCATCTTTAACATCACTATATTTGACACCTTTAGCTTCCAATTCCAATTCCTTTTGAGCCTTAAGATCTTCATCAACTTCTTCTTCATCTTCTTCATCTTCATCAGCTTCAACTTCCTCATCATCATCTTCAACTTCCTCATCTTCTTCTTCACTTTCATCTTCAACTTCTTCCAATTTTTCTTCTGGATTATAACCACCTGCATCACCCCATGGTGATAAATGTGGAGGTAGTGTTTCACCAGGTAAATATGTATTAACAGGTAATAATGTGGATTTATTTATAGAATCAAAAACCCATTGTGGTTGAACATAAGTTCTTCCTTGAACTTTACCGTTGATTTTTGGTCTATCAACAATTTGATGTGTGATTTTATCTAATGGTAAATTACTTATATCTTCACCATTCATTTTCAATTCATCTAATGAAAGTTCACTAATAACTGAACCACCACATGATAAAATTATAAATTCTAAAATATCTAATGAAACTTCACGACTAATGAAAAAAACAAAATTGTTGAAAAGATTTGAAGTTTCATTAGCAAATTTTGATGGTTGATTTAATAAATCACCTGAATTTTTATTATTATCTAAAAATTCATCTAATTCAATAGCTTCAACATCAGACGCTCTTTCATCATCATCATCATCATCTTTTTCTTCTTCTGGTTCATCTTGTTTAGAATCTGCCTTGATTGCAGCTTTCAAAAATTCTTTAGAGATTTGTTGACCTTCAACATCTTTACCAGATTCAGTATCAACTTTTGGTAAAATTGATCCAGTTGATTTAGATTCTAAAATATATGCACTTAATCCACCAACACCTTTAATTTTCTTTGCATCTAATTTTGGAGGATATATTAATCCAGCATCAGTATATAATTTATATAAAACAAAATGTAATAATGTAGAATAAAATTCCAAAAATGTCAACATGATTCTAAAATCAATATCACTTGGAATATTTTGTGGGAATTTAAAAGGAACTAACCATCTAATTTCAACACCTTTAACAACAGCTTCATAATAAGTACCTTTAATAGAAACAAACACTTTACGTAAGGCTCTTTCTCTAGAAACATAAGCTAACCATTGATCACAAATTTGTGCAGCATCTTTAGTAACTCTAGTGGAAATTTTATCAGTTGCAGGCATGATTGAAAATAAAAACAACATGTTCAAGGCATCATCAATATCTCTTAGGGCATCTGGGAAAGTTGGATATCTTTCCTTAATAACATGATCTAATTTATATTTTGGTCTATTTTCTTCTAATTTCTTTGCATCACCAACTTCACCTCTTCCTAATGCTTTATTTAATTTTTTAGAAAAAGCTTTATGTTCTCTAAATTTTTGCAACACAGGTTCATGTAATAAATATTGAATATCTTTATAATAATAAAAAGTAACTGGTGCAGTAGAACCTTTATTAGCCTTCTTTTTATTTCTTGGTTCTCTAGGAAAGATACCTTTAAAAATACATAAACGACGGAAATCAGCCAATGAAACCTGTAGTTTTTTCACAGCTTGGGTTCTGGTGATGAAATTCTTTGCATTCCCTTTAGTATTCTTCTTCTTAGGTCTCATTTTTCGGTATAGTTGATCTAAAGTAGCTTTAAAAAGATCAAAGGTATCTAATAAAATTTTCAGAAGAGATGAGCTTCTAAAAATTTTTTTTTTACATAGAAAACTTTTCGGTTGGGACAGCACGATAATTTTGTATGAGAAAAGTGCAATATTGGTGTATTTATGGACTAAATAGTGTATTAAGTTGAGATATGAGTGGTCTAAGGGGAAATTGGATACTTGAAATAGTTATAATTGACTATTTTTACTGAAATATCAGTTAATTTAGTGCTAAATCATCAACAATATGCCAAAATTTGATTAATGATGACATAATCAATTACAAATCTCAATAGATTTAAAATGTTGAAATATCAATCTAAACTATTCGTCTTTTCTTTATTCAAAAGGTACATCAAAAATGATCAATAGAGGTGTATTTACAGGTCTTAGATGTATACGAGGCATACGATTTCAAAGCACAAGGGCCAATATAGGTCCAGTTTTCAAATCAAAAGAAGAAATGAATGATTTTTTATCAACTCCATCATGGAGTGTTGATGAATTTTTATCATCAAATTTCAAATCACAACGTGCTGATTCTATAGATTCTCAAACAGTAGAGAGATTATTGGAATTATCTGGTCTTGAAGCTAAACCTGAACGTTTTGAGGAATTAATATCAATTTTAAAATCACAAGTTGTTTTCATTGATCATTTACATTCAATACCCGATTCAGAAATTGAAACCTCATCATCACCAAGCTTGGATGTATCAACATTGGAAGATATACAGAAAATTATCAAGGATCAAAAGCCCAATTCGACAAAAGGTGAAGAACCAGAGAGTTGGGAACCTCTTTCATTAGCTAAACAATCATTAAATAATCATTATGTTGTAAGGGAAGGTTTAATAAAAAAAAAATAAATAAATTCTATATTGATAATCTATGTACAAAATATATATAATAATAGCTGTCTAGAAACGGAAATGACGCATTCTTCTTTCACGTTCTTTTCTAACTTGTTCACTAATATACCAACCATAAAGAATACCAGCAACTGACCCACCTAAATGAGCAGCATAATCAAAAGACCCCCATCTTAAGAAACAACCAGCAGCATTCCAAACAGTAGCACCTAAGAATGCAACCCATGCACCACCAGGTACTGGGAAAACAAATAATAAAATCTTTGCCTGTGGTACTAAATAAGCAAAAGTACCAAAAACACCAAATAATGCACCTGAAGCACCAAGACTTGCTGCTGAAACAGGTATTTTAAATAATACTGGATATGCTATGGAAGCTAATGAACTTATAACTGCACTATTTAAATATAAAGTTAAAAAATTTGCAGATCCAATCATTGTTGCCACAGAAGTACCAAATGAATATAAAGCCAACATATTCATACCTAAATGCCAAAATTCTTGATGAGAAAATGCACTTCCTATAATACTCCATTTACTATATAATACATCTTTTTCTAAAAGTGCATAACGTGATAAAATTTTATAATTTCTTGGAATTTGCCATAATCCAAAAACAGCTAAATTTAATCCTAAAATACCATAAACTAAATGAGATGGATGACGTTGGAAATAATTTAATGGAGTATATTGGAATAAATATGGGATTGTAATAGTGGTTACACCAATGAATATAATTGTAAATATACCAGCTTGTTTTAAAGTATTGTAATTTCTCTTGAAATCATAATTTGAAATTCTAATGAATTTAACTTGTCCTGTTGAAGAGAAATTTTTCAATTGGATTGAAGGTTTAAGAGATTTGGATTGTGGTATTAGAGTTCTTGTAGTTTTGGAAATAATAGGGAATAATGAAGATCTCAAGAATGATGATGGTGATGATTTTGATAATCTTGAACCATGTTGGAATAACAATGAACTCAATTTCACAGGTTTAACCAATTTGATATTATTCCCAAGAAAGAAATGCTTACCATAGACATTAACAAATTTTGAACTCATTATGGAACAACTCTATGATCTAACAATGAAGGTGGTTACTCAATATATATAATTTTACATAGTTTATGCTTTTTCTATAAATGAAATTCGAGGGTAATCTATAAATCACGTGTACTAATTTTCCGAGGGCAAATATGAGACTAGAGGACTTTATTTAGCAACTGAATAGAATATTAACAATAAACTTGTAGGCTAATTTAAGCAAGACAAGTTAAGAAATAGGAGAGTTGTTTGTTGATGGAGGTATTTGTTGGGGAAGTGGAGATGTAGTGGTGATTATTGGTTTTATTGGGTGGTTGTAGTATTCAATTAATAAGTGTAGTTAAGTATGACTCTAGGTTCCAATAGTTCAATTAATGCAACATCTAGCTTCTATTCTTCGATTGATATTCGAGATTTTATGAAAAGTTGCATCGAACATGTGCTTCAGGTTAATTTTACTATAAAAGTAACAAATTAACAATTCATCTTGTTGGGATTAAAAGCTTTGGGGTAAAAGTGCAAGACTAGGAAAAGATATCCGATAGCCTCTTATTAAATAATATTTTGTATGAGATTGAGCTTATTATGAGTATATCAGATGGTTCAATTAGCCCCCTGATAACAAATTGTTCAGCCTTGTAGAGCATCATCTTTAGGTTTATCCGATATTATAGAATCGGTCTAGTGTGATGAGTAGTACGTAGCTCCATACTTCTAGTGATCTATATGTGAATCATATAATAGATCAACTCCTGGATCAGGAGTACATCTTTTTCCTTTTGATCTTATTAAATCTATTATAAAATTGCCAACCAATAGGCTCTTGGAAACGGTTTAATTTTACTTAATTAAACCAATTTCATACAAATCTGAACAAACTTTACAATTCTTTTCTTTAATTATGAGAAATTTTGCTGGTTATAACTTTTTTTAAAGATGGGTCTGGTGGCCTAGTCTCTGGTTACGCAGCACTGGACAGATATGATAGATACTTGATATTACACCATATTCACCAGATAATTATGATATAACCACCATTATAAAGAGCAGAGATCATTCTATCCACCATCTATAACACCCTCTCTCTATCCATCACACTATAATATATATAATAACCACCAAAACCATCACCAAACCCAGAGACTAGTCCCACATATTTCCTTTTTCTCGCCGGTACCTGAGAAAAAAAATTAATGAAATTCAAATTTATACAACATCTCGTAATTGAAATAATTGCAATATTAGTTTGAAACTATTCTTTACTTCTGAGTTTAACAACAGTTCTATTATTTAAAGATTACCAATACCCTTTAGAGACTCCCATCAGACTCGCTCCATTGCTCAGTTCCTCCATAGCTAGCCCACAAATATATCCATACTCCCTGATTACTTACTGGGGGCCCCAATTATTAAGAACCCGCTGCTGCTGTCCCTTGAAAGCCGCCCAAACAAACAACTCAATAGCTATTATAAAAAATTGATGGCCACTTTCCGTTTCAACAAGTGTCTCAAAGATAAACCACAATTGGCAATAACAATAACGAGCGCAATACTGTGGATTTAGTTGCTTGATTTATTTTTCCGGAGCTGTTGGTTATTATAAACCTCATCGACCCATTACAAAAAAAGTGAGATTTTTTACAAAAAAAGGTTACGCCGTCACCAGTTTCCTTCAATCTGATATATTAAAAGGATAGGAAGACTATAATAATATTCAAAAGTGCTATTTTAATGTCGGTGGAGTCTGTCAACAATATGACCTTATCATCTGATCATCAAGAACCTCCGGCTCAATCTCAAGCTCAACCGGCTTCTGAGGCATCGGTTATTAATAAAGAAGAATCATCTTCAACTCCAATATCAACAAGTCAATCACCAATACCACAACATCCAGGTAATGGAACAAGATCAAATAGTAGTTTAAATGCTCTAAGGAAAGCTCCTTTAAAAATTGAAACAAATAATTTAAAATCCAAAAAAAGTCCTCCAAAAGCTGATACTCCAAAACAACATAAATCTAAAAATCCATTAAAATTTTTCCAAAGATCTCATTCTCATCATGGTGAAAAAAAAATAACTACACGTCCAAGAGCTTCAACTTTCCATAGAGGTAATTCTTCAACTCAACCTCCTCCTCAACCTCAACCTCCAAATATACAACCAGTTAAAAGAGCTTCAACAAATTTGAAAAAATTAGAACATCAATCACCAATGTCTAATCCATTTGTTAAAAATCCAAATGGTTCAAATCAATCATTACCTTCTAAAATAAATGCATCTCCTTTTGCAATGTTGGGAACTGGTGCTGATATTGCAGCTCCAAGAAATGCTCAAAATAATAATTCAGGTACTCAATCTGGTAATTTATCAAGAGCTGCAAGTTTTAGTTCTCCCAAAATGCATTATAATCCATATGGTGTTAATTCATCAAGAGTACCATCTACTTATTCTGCAAGTGTAACAGCTATGAATGGAAGTGGAGATTCAAGTGGGAGTGATGATAAAGTAACTTTATTACCTTTACCAATCCATGAACCAAATGATTATTTACCAGATGATTTAAAACAAGAATTTAATAGTGTTAATGATGAATATGTTATACCCGAAAAGGGTACAAAAAAATTAGGTGATGGTGCTTCATCAACTGTTATTTGTGTTACTGATAAAAAAACTCATAAATTATATGCTTTTAAAAAATTTTGTTTATTGCATAATGAAAATCCCGAAGATTTTTATAAAAGAGCAACAAAGGAATTTGTAATAGCTAAAAGATTAAGTGTTAATAAACATGTTGTGGGGACTTATTATGTTCTTAAGGCTCAAACAACTGTTAATATAACTAGAGGTTGGGGTTTTATATTAGATTATTGTAAAGGTGGTGATTTATTTTCTTTAATTGCAAGAACTGGTTGGAAACAACATCCATTAGCTGAAAAATATTGTATTTTTAAACAAGTTGCTCATGCTGTTAAATTTTTACATTCTCAAGGTATAATTCATCGTGATTTAAAACCAGAAAATATATTAATTAATGAAGATGGTTGTGTTAAATTAACTGATTTTGGTGTTGCAGAATATGGTCATGAAGATCCTGATGATGTTAATTCTCCAATTAAAATGTTGAATAGTTTTGTTGGTTCACCTCCTTATGTTCCACCAGAAACAATGAATTGCAGATCAACAAGTACAACTAATGGTACAACTGATTTTTATGATCCTTTTAAAATGGATCATTGGTCTCTTGGTATGATTTTATTTTGTATTGCATATCAAGGAACTCCTTTTAAATCTGCTTCAAGTTCAGATTCTCAATATAGAGATTATTTAGTTTCTTATTCAACTTATCTTTCTTCAAATCCAAGTTTTAAACATGGTGATAAAAATCATGGTCCAGGTTCTGAATTTAAATATGCAAAAGATTTCCATTCTTCTGGTGCTGCAAGAGTTGCTTGGAAATTATGTGATCCAGATCCAAAATCAAGATATACAATTGATCAATTATTTAAAGATCCTTGGTTTCAATCTGTTGAAACTTGTATTACTGAAGATGATGATGATAACATAAATTTCATTGGTAATGCTTCTCGTATAAATTCTTTTGATTCAAATGGTTCAAAATTAGATAATGATAAATCATCTTCTCAAAAGGCAAGTCCAATTTTTAAACCAAAATCAATGTTGGATATAACTGAAGCTGCTGTCCCACAACAAGATCAATTACCACCTTTAGAAGAAGTTGAAACCGAAGAACAATTTTCTCCAATTGAACAAACTTCAAATGGTGTTAAAGAAATGAATATTGATGAACATGATGTTTTCTTTGATGCTGCTAATCAACAAGCATCTTTTCCAATATTGACTGCTAATAATGGAGGATCTCAAGGTTCAATAAATAGAGCTAGTTCATTTTCAAGTTTAGCTTCTAATAGATCATCTGCTAGTGTTATTTCTAAAAGAAAAAGACATCATCATTTAGATGTTTCAAATGTTCAAAATCATGGATCTTCAATGAAGTTGAAAAAATAACAAAACATTTTAATTCTACAATATTTGATCATATGGGGAAATGGGTCAAGATCAATATTCAATCCTAAAGGTTTACAAGTGATTGTTTTGTGGGTAAATAGGATATGATACCCTTTAATTAAAGACTTCAAAGATTGAATAATCATCCCCATTTAACGTAGTTTATGACTCAAATCCTAATCGCATTATGTACTACATAAATTTTCTTCTTTCTTTCTTATGTATATTAATTAATAAAAGCTTCAAGTCTCCATTAATAGATCTAGATTGAAAGATCATTTTAAATAGAACTAGCTAAAATTTATTAATTCAAGATTCATTTCCTAGAGAACTTCAAACAGATGATATTCTCCAAATAAATGAATGCTGAATAAACAATTCCAGATAATTTCTCACTATCGTAGACGATTACTCTCGGATGTCATTTGCCATTCCTCCAAAATCCTAACACTGAGAAGTGCTTACTTCAAACAGAAGAATTATTGAATTTTGAGCGAGATCAACAAGCAGTCATATGGAAACACTGCAACCCGGAAACACCAAAGTGTAATTCATTACGATGATTTCAACATGATAAGATAAGACGGACTTGAGTAAAAAAAACACCTAAGTCATTAAGCAAGACTTGAAATTGATAGAGAAATCAAAGAGTTACTCAAGTCTGGTTTTTATATTTTTATACTAGTGTCATGATCACATGATCAAGCAATTTTTACCCGGAGTTGAAGTTTTATACTTTCTAATTAGTAGACATAATTAAAGTGCTTCAAGTACTATTGATACTGGTGATATCTTCCTTCATTCAATCAGATCAAGTAGTGTTCAGCGACAGACTTGCCCTCAAATAAGTTGCTGTAAATCCCAGACGATTAGTCGAGGCTATATCAAGGAGGTTACATGGTGGAGTTGATCAGATCATGCTACCTACAAGACTAATACGGCCAGTCCTATTCTATAAAGGGCTGCCCAGAAGCAATATAATAAGATATAATCATACTTATTTGGATAATGAGTTAGCGGACGCACTTCCTGAGTTAGAGATAATTGCCAACAACCCTCCAACAAAGAGAAAAGCTGATCTTGACCGTATCATTAAAATTCAAAAAGAAATTGGAAAGAGAAGAGGTAATTTTTCAATAAATTTATTTACAAGATGGTATTCAAAGCTTAGAGGAGATATGCATAACTTTAAGCATTCTTTTCTTCATCATATATCTGATCCTGAAACTTTACAAAATTTTATAAGTACAGCAGTATATGGATTTGCTAGAAAACCTGTATTTAGACCCATGTTCATGATTGAACTTGAGAATTTATTACATAATGGAAACTTTAAGATAGTTCATCGAGTATTTAAAGAGTCGGTTAGATTTCGTGTAATTGAAAGAGACAGAATCCCAGAATTGGCAGCTGAAGATGAATTGAAAGAACGTATTCAAATGGATAGGATAGAGAAATCAAAGGTTCTACAAGATCAACTTTTAGCAAAAGAAAAATTGGAGAGTAAAGTTTCAAAAATATCAAGTGAAATTATGACCCCGAAGCAACAGAAGGATTTTGAATATTTAAATAATTTAATTAATCATACTGGTCGCTTAATTCAAAACACTCGAGCTCACCTAGAACATATAGAGTCTCATCATGAACTTGAAGAGGTGAAGACACTTGAACCGGAAGATTACTATGTCCTTGCAACTGAATTTGCACTGAATCAAAAGTTATGGAAAATATGTGCAAAATTTGTAATAAGAAATCATACATATTTCAAAGAAAGACCAGAAGCTGTGAATAATGTTATAGATTCATTACTTTTCAAAAATCCAACACATGATGAGCTTCATATTGATGCGATTATCGAACTTGTTGAAACTTGTAAAGTTACACTTAGTGAATATCAAGCTAGAATGTTGTCTGAAAAAATTCCAAAAGATGCAAGCCCAACACTTACTAAAAAAGTATCTTCAATACTTCTTTTAAATTCAAATAGAACTTCAACTGTGTTTTTATCTAATGGATACAAGGCAATTTATAAAGATTTCAAAGCAAATAATCCAGCTGGTTGTGCTGAGACATGGCTTTCCATTAAAGGATTCTACCATGATATATCTCTTCATGATACTAAAGTATTGGCTGTTCTTATCATTGTATTCTCCAAGAATAAGAAATATAGAGAAATCGCCAAAGAGTTGGTCAATGAAATTCCTGATTTCATGTATTCAGATCCAGAGTTGATTTCACCAATATTAGATCTTCTTGGAGATATGAACCGACCAGATATTGCAAACACAATTTGTGCTCAATTGAAACCTCCATTATCAAGACCAATGTTATCAACATTATTGAAATTACATGTCTCATTTGATGATGCTGAAGGTACTGAAAAAGTTCTTAAACAAATCTATGACGTTGGTAGTGAACTTTACACAGGTGATTATGTTGTTATTGTTGGACAATTGTTGAAAAAAAATGAATTTCAAAAAGCATTAAATGTCGTCAAGACGATTCCTTTGGAATATGCAGAAATGTCTTATATTGCAATGATTAATAACATTGTTGATCAGAGTCGTAGAGGAAAGACACCAATTCCAGATGTTCATCTGGCAATAATAGAGACATTGGTGAATAAAATTGATGGGTTCCATAAACAAAGGTTTAAATTTTGGAATAGATTAGGTGCTGTTTATATCAAATATTTATGCAGTTTTCGTGATATAGAACGCCTTGCCATAGCTCGTCAAATTTATACCAACACATATTTGGAACCTGAAATTAAACAATATGTTAGAGATCAAGATGTGATTCGTACAAAATTTGATACAACTAATATTGAAGCAACTTCTAATCCATTTGCTGTTGAGAAAAACTTGGAAAGAATCATTCTTAGATCTGATGAAACTGCTAGACTAACAATATTGAAAACTTTAGCAGATGGTGCTTTTATTATAAGGGATCATAAATCTTTAGATTTCGCAATTAAGAATATGCTAGATCTTGGATTTACAAAAGCTGAAGTCATGTTGGATCTTACAAAGAAATATTCTAAAGTTAATGCTTCAAAAGGTCTCAATCCTCGTAGGGTTAGAGAGGATGAACTCACACCAGAGGCAAGAGCTCGTGATATTGCTAAACATGATACATTGCGTATCATTACTAGTAGACCTTTACTGGTTGAGAAGATCCGTAAAAGAAAAACATTGCAAGAATAGATATAATGAGCAAAAGTGTACATAAATCATATCTACATTATAAATAAAAATGCATATTTTTTTTTCAATAAGTTAATTCTATATTCTTAGTTCTATTTATTTGCGAACTTTATTATTTAGGTGGTGGTAATAATAACATATCTTTCTTTGGTGGTAGGGCATTGTTAAATTCTCTAACAACTATTGAACAATCAACTTCTCTACACAGCTGTTTCTTTTTGTTCTCTGGAACATTTTGTAAGAAAGTTAATCCAGATGATTTTTCTAATGCATCAACAGGAACTTCAAATGATCTTAATGGAGTTCTGTTATCAATTGGTGCATTTGGTAACACAAAGGCTGAAATTGATAATGATTCATCAGTTGGACTTCTGTTTGGTTTTTCGGCAACAATAAGTTTGAAGAAATGAGTAGGAACTGCAACATTTGGTGGATTCCCTATAACTTCATATGAAACTCTCCATTTCCCATCAGCATCTCTTTTTGGTAAATACAAAGGACCTGTTACTATACGAACTGAATCATAAGATTTTGTAAGATCACGACAAAAGAATTCCAAATGTGCCCAATAATCTCTGTTGAATCCTTCACCAACTTGTGGAGATATATTTGTCAAGTAGAAAGTTTCATCCATTGCTTGTTGATTGAATTTAGCATTAGCAGCTGGTGCTTGATGACCTCTATCATATCCACTTCTGAAATAGTCTCTCAATTGTGCCTTGAATGAAGGTGGGATCTTTTCATCTTCTTTGAAAACAGACTTCTTACGATCCACTGTACCGTCTGATTTTAGTGATTGTGGAGTTATATGTTCCAATACCCAATATGGATTACGTTTCTGTCTATCATAACAGCTCACATATTCTTGTCTTGTTTGCAAATCATGAATAGGACCAGGGAAACCATACTTGAAGAATTCAGCTGGATTGACAACTGGTCCACTCACAATACTACCAGCTTGATTTGGACTACCTGGAACGTTCCCATAACCTGAAGATGAATCCACTGGTGATGCAGTTGAAGTTGAAGAGGATCTCCCCCAGAAATAATTAGCAATAGCAGCAGATGCACCAGCACCCAAAGCACCGGAGGCTAAATATTTACTCATGATGACAACGAGTCTATTGTACTATTAAAAGTGATGTCGCGTAGAGTTTTGTGACTTGAATTTTTTTTAAGATTTTTTTAAATGCTTGATCTCGGAGATTTGTATAAAAAGCGATGAGCTACTATTTAATAAAATGAACAATTTTATATAGAATTTAGCTCCTAAAATGCATCAAATATCAAAAGTCTTTAAGCGTATTTGTTCATGTTCAGATTCCTGGGATTCAGCTGACTTTCCTTCCAATTTGACCAATTTTTCGGCCTGAGTTCTCTGATCTGGAGTTAAAATGCTATTCACAACAGTCTTGAAAGCTTGAGCATTGAATTGAACCAAAGAGATCAATTTCTTATTGATATATAGATCATAGGCTGGTGACTTCCCATGTATGAAGATCAAAGCTGGTATCAAAATGGTGTATAGTGGGATCTGTTTTTCATCTTGTTGAATCTGTTTGACTATTAAGATGAGAAGCTCAAAAGATAATCTTGGATCAGCTATCTTGTCACTGATCAAATTGGTAATGATCTTAGGCACCAAACTCTTCAAAATGAACTCATTTAGCTTAGATTTCTTGCTAATTATAGATTTAATTGATTGTGTGGCGATTGCAACAGTGGAATCATCAATCAATCCACTAGCTAAATTTGTTGCTATGAAATCAATGTCTTCCTCATTAAGTCTCAAGATTTCGTTTGATGTACTCAAAAGAACACCTATAGAGAGCAACGAGTTTACACTAGATGCCGAGTCCGGTGAAACTTTCAAATGTGACTTGATGGATTGGTAAAAGTTGTTAACAGTGACGATATCATTAAGATCAACCAGCTCCTTTAAAAGAGATTTCAAAATAGGAAGAATTGCAGGTATTACTTGATTTCTCAAGACAAGACGCTCATGGTCTTGATAAACGGACAAAACAAGGCTCAATAAACTGGAATATAAATCAACCTTGATCATATCTGGGAATCTAGACAACATTTTATTGATCAAACTGAATGATTTCTTCAACAATTGTTGTTCAACAGGGTTCAATTCCTCAACATCTCTCACGTTTCTAGTATTCTCAGGTTGTAAATATGGTACCAAACGAATAATACTTTGGATATTCACTCTTACTAACTCAAAAAGTTTATCAACATGTAGTTCCAGCTCTTTGTTTGAAAAACTTGAATCGAAAAAGTTTAAAAAGATTTTAGAGCAAATATCAAGAATCTCACTTTGTTCTTCAATACTACCTGTCAAAATCAATCTTTCAAACACTTCAATGCTTTCTCCAAATATATCATCGTGTAAAATCATTCCCACCAACTCTTTATAACTCAACACTTTTGACAGTGCCTTCAAGTTTCTAACTTTGAGGTTGTCGTTACCAATCATTGAATGAATAGCTTGTGCGTAAAGCATGAAGAAAAATCCAAAAGAATCATTCTCTAACAACTCAACTATTTTGTTTTCATCCTCTTCAACAATACACCCAATAACATCAACAAAGTTTATCCAACATTCTTCATAAAGTTCTATATCATGATCATCTTGATCATCAGAAGGACCATGTTTAATTATGGCAAATTCTTTAAGTGTAGCAACCCATAAGGGTAGTAAATCCTCTAAATGCTCATTGATAAGACTCTTCAATTCGTTGTCATTGTTTTGAGTGGCTAGAATTTTTAATTCAGCCCATGCATTCAACACTGACAACTTCACTCTTCGTTGACCTCTTAGACTTGTGATGTGAACATCCTGTAATTTGAAATCATCAGAGTCATGTATATCATCTAGTGAATCTGTTAATATCCTCAAGATTCTACCAAGTCTGTTGATTTTCACAATTTGAGAACCAATAAAATTAGCAACAACAGTGATGGCTTTACTTGCAATTATTGGAGTACTGTCATAGTGGAAGGCAGGAACTAATGCTGATGTTATTTGAGCTTGCTGTTGTTCTAATAAGGAAATCGTAGGATATATTGGATCTTTTGCACTTGCGTAATTTGAGATAACATCACCCAAGAGTTCTATACCCGAAAGTCTGAGTTCATTTATAGTTGACGTTGAGCTGCTGAATGATATTTTAATTAAATCAGAAACCTTGGATCCCAACTGTGAATATAATTTGGAGTCACGTTGTGTATAAGCAAGTAGTTGTCTAATATAATCCAAAAGGACAAGCTTCAGCTTCCAACTAACAGCCTCATTATTCTTATTTTCGTCTTCCTCACCTTCTGTTTTCTTCGCAATTGATTGAGCTTCTTCGTCATTAACATCAACCTGAACTTTTTTCTGAGTGTATTTGTTCAAGATTGCCTTGTAATTTTTGAATAGCCTCTCATGAAGCTTACTCTTGGATATATTAAACAACAATTGTAATTTAAGGAACCACGATATATCATAGGTAGAGTCTAACCACTCCTTAATCATTTTCTTAAGCATTATAGAATCTGGGAAATTCTCAAGAGCAATCCAAACTAGATATTCAACTTGATGTAAAAATTGCTTGTCTTCATTTGTCTTTACTATTTGGAACAATAGATCTAGCGAGACCCAGAGTACTTTATGAGATGAGGTCACAGGGAATATTTCATTTCTTTCTCCGTATATTGGTAGTGCCAAACTTGAACCTATAGTACTCAATAAGTTGTTGGAGATATTGAATTCGATAAGATCAATCAAAATTTGTTTATCTATAGCCTCC
This sequence comes from Hansenula sp. Y91-04, assembly GCA_037042445.1. Lineage (NCBI taxonomy): Eukaryota > Fungi > Ascomycota > Saccharomycetes > Phaffomycetales > Wickerhamomycetaceae > Hansenula > Hansenula sp. Y91-04. The sequence continues at coordinate 30,651 of JAXQKK010000024.1, read as the reverse complement.
AAATCATAGATGATTAATTCTTGTGTGAGTTTCAACACTTCACTTTGAATAACTTCATCATTATAGTAAAAAAGTAATCCAGTGATTAGATTCTGCAATGTCTGTTTAGTAGCATCATCAAGATCTTGAACACCAGGTCCTAAACTGTTAATCACATGTCTCAACAATTTTGCCAAAACTTTATTAGAATCAACATTAACGTTCAAATTTGAAACTGCAGCCGATTTGTTATAAGCACCATAATTATCATCAATGAAAAACATTTCCAACATCGATATTATTTCCTTAGCCTTGGTGACGTTCATAGCGACATGTTTTTCAATCAAAGTGGAAAGGGCATCAAGTGTCCATGAATGAACAGTTGGATGTGGATCAGAGGCCAATTTGATCAAGACATCAAATATCTGACTAAAATGTGAACTGTTGTACTTGTAGATAGCTGCCAAAATCAACGAATTAAAAGCTCTTGAACCTGATTGTTGCTCTTCAACGATCTTCTTAATGAAGATTGGTATTTGCTCAGCCAAGGATGTCTTGGAAATAATTATACCAATTGATTCAGAATTTAAATTCAACAAATATGGTGATGGACACAATTCATAAAGTGTTCTCAAAACTTCCAATACAGATGTACCAACTGATTGATCAAATTTGATGTTTTCCGATTGGGCAATACTTAAAAAGCCATGGATAGCAATTGAAGAATTTATTGCAATAGTTATCTGAGTGGTTTCTTGATTGTGTTTTGAAAGAATAAAGGTTCTCATATTCTCTATTAGAGATAGTTGCACTTTTGTACTCAAATATGGGAACGCTAAAGACAAAATTTCTATAGATGAATCGACAATAGCTGTAGCTGGAGGTGGTGAGTAGACATGTCTTTTGGAGTAACGTGAGTTGCCATATAATGTGATAAAGAAATCATTTGTCAAGAAAGAGCTTACCGGTTGTAAAGTTGAAATCTCAAGATCATCTATCCATGTTGAGCTATTCAACCAACTTTTCACTGTATTTAATTCAATAGATCCCGTAGGTTGAGCAATTGTATCGATTGAGTAATCTGTAGAGTCTTCTGTAAACTGTTGAGACTTTGGGTATTTGATGTATAATTCGTCAACGTCATAACCATTGAATTTACTGGTCAATCCATTAGAGAATCCATCATCTATTTGCCACAGATCCAGTTTTTCGTTTTTAACAACTTCATAGTTTGGTAAGTTTGCAAAATTCTTAATAGCCTGGATCAAGACCAAACTATTAACGTCATTTTTGATTAAATGTATGATTTTCAAATAAATTTCCAAGATTCTCTCATCAATAACATTTAACAAATTGCTAATTTCTTTTGTTTCTGGTCTAATCAGACTAATAATAGTTCTTCTTTTACTTAAAATTCCTGCAAAATCCATTGTAATTTTTTGAGTTATGTTGGTGTTGTTCAAAAAGTTTAATAGGGCAGCTAATGCATGACCCTCAATCTCTAAACGTTTAGTCAATTCGTCAGTGGAAGCAATATCTGGTTTAATCGGATCTAGATTTTCCCATAAAGTGATGAATTCAGTTTGTTTGGAACCAATGAATTCTGGATCATCATAGTTGAACAAACCTGTTAGGACTATCCAACTTGTCAATATAGTGTAATAAGAAACAGTGTCCTTAATATCTTGTCCTTTCACTCGAAGATTGGAAGTTACAAGATCCCATATGTTAATGATTAATTCGAATGGAACATAGTCTTTATCAGCCAGAGATACCAAATTTGCCAATATTAATGCTAAACCATGACTCTTGACAAAGTTCAATCTTTTTTCAGATGATTGCTTGTAATTGTTGGCTAATTCATTGAAAGAAGAATCAAGAAGGTCATTGATCAAATGTGGGAAGTCTGCAGCAAGTGATTTTATGATTTCCACTGCGTGTATCCTTATTTCCAAATTTGGAGAAGTACATAGTTTCATCAATGTGATTTGATAGTATTCTAGATCAGCCTCTGAAAGACTTGATAAGTTGCTTAATACTCTTTTCACCAATTTAAGCACTGTTATCGTTTTCAACGAATCAAACTTCTCATCAGATTGTAAATATTGTTTGAATACTTTGTCAAAGATCAATCTTTGACTTGATTCACCACTTAGTCTGAATAAAGTACTAAAAATATAGTCAATATGACTGATTGTTCTGAATATGGAGTTCTTTGATGCTAATTGAACTCTTTCATGATCAAATATTGATAATGATGCTTGTAAGAGTTCTTCAAAGTGACTCAAGAAAAAATCATAATCTTCTGCTGTATGTAAATTTAAAAATTGTATCAAAGATTCCACCACTCCAACTTTGACATTTAGATTACCTTCTATATAGAGTTCAATGTATATATTGAAAACTGCTTTGATTTTAAGTCCTTGTAATTTAAGAGACTCAGCCAGTGCCTTTGCAGCCGATACTCTAATAATTTTTTCCTTAGATCCAAGTCCTGACAATAAAGAACTTGAGTGAGTCAAGTGATATGTAGTGTGATCTTGCTTTTTAGATGCAGAAATTAAGCCCCATGATTGATATAAATTTGCAATTAGATGGACGGAACAAGAGGAATCATTAATTGTATGTTTGAATAATTTTGAATATTTTGTTGAACAAGACTCATCAAATTCAGATAACCCGCCATTTCTCAGTATTACTACTAATAAAGTACTTAGACTAATTGAATAATCTGATATGACTGTTTTCGATTCTTGATTTTTCTTAAGATATCTCAAAATGGTTGTGTTTAATAAAGCAACAAAAGATAAGAGCTCATGACCAAAACTTTCATAGATGAATGATAAAATAACTAAACTTAGGTGTTTCAAAGTAGTATAATGAGATTTCTTTTTGGATATATCTGCAAATATTGTGACAAACTTATTTGTGGTGTCGAATAATTTATTCTTATTTAATGCCAACACTGTCACGTAATTTTTCGCAATAGCCACCCTTATTGGTTGTGAGATTAATTCTAGTTTTTCTTTATTTCTATCATCTTGGAAATAATCTATTTGTGAGTCCAATTGTTCTATTATAAAAGCTTGATTAGTTGGATCAATTGGTGATGATTTGTTGATGATGAATTTATATAGATTGATGTGATATGATAGAAGAATTCGAGCAACTTGACCCGCCTCAATTGAAGACACTAGATCATCAAATTTGAAATGATTCATTATAGAATTGAGACCAAGTTACTCTTTTTAATTGGATTCAATCAGTTTGATGAAAGTTATGTACGTTTCGTTTATTGATGTTGTGTCTTCGCTTCGACTCGAAATCCAAAAATTATGTAAGTTCTTATATAATATAAGTCTACACTGCTAAAATGACAGATTGTATAATCTTTGGTTAAATTTTCAGTTAAATGAGGGAATTGTAGGTTGCTTCACAGGAACAAAATGATAAATTGTGTGACATTGTTATCAATAATCGCTATGAGACTTGTATAGCGTGATTACTATAACGATCCTGTCACAAGATCTAGTCATATCTCAATGATATTGACACAAAACTGTGACAGATCAATAAATATAACCAGCAATGTTATATTTCTCGATGAAGTCTCTTTAATAAGGATACTCTAAATATAAAGTCTATATAGAATATCTTCATTCATAATTGTTTTGATTCACATTAGATTGTTCTGATGTTTGGTGTAATCAAATCTCGAGAAAAGTTGCTGTCCTCCAGATTCACCATATGATTAAATCTTGGCTCTAAGTTTATCCAGTTTCGCAATTCAAAACTATCTACAACCTAATAAATATATAATGAGATCTGAGTATCTCCCTTAGAGAGATTGTTAATAAATCCCACTGTTCAACGTTAGTGTATCTAATTCCTAAGGCTGTGCAAGCAAGTTTCATCTTGGAAAATAGCCCTGTCAACTTTAAAAAATCTGTCAAAATTTCAACAATAAAAAGACATCATTCAGGAACAATTGACAACTCAAACAATTATCGACAACGCACTTTATCAATTGTATTATATTCAATAACCATGTCAGATGCTCCACCAGCTTACTACGAGAAAAATAATCCAGCTTATAGTTCTGGGCCAGTAGAACCTCAAGGTCAACAGGCACAATATGCTCAAGCTGGTTCTTCATCACAGCAACAAACTAATAATCAACCTGTTCATCAACAACCTCAACAAGTTCCTCAAGCTCAACATCGTCCAGTTAAACAGCAACAATTTCAACATCAAGGTCCACAATCAAATCAACAAGGTGGTCAACCTGGTCAACAAACTGTAGTGGTTCAACATCATAATGGAATTCCTCCAAAACCGAAAAGATATGGTGGATTTAAGAAATTCTGGCTTTATTTATTATGTTTCTTCTTTCCACCACTTTCAGTTATTATTGTATCACCACAAATGAGTGATTTCTGGATTGATTTATTATTAATGTTCTTATTAGGGTTCCCAGCCATTATTCATGGTATTTATATCGTCCACAAGTACACTAGTGGGGACGCAAGCTACGAGGCATGGGAGAGAACTTATGGAAGAACTACTAAAGAAGAGGTATAACCTATAACAGTATTATAATTGTATAATATCTAAACATCTAGTAATACTAATTATTGACTTCCCAATGTAGTAATAACTCACACTTATTACTCCCATCATGTCATCATCGAATGTGTCAATAAGTGTGGGCGGCTAAATTTTGTTTAAATAAGTTGGAGAAGCCCAAAAGTCATTTCAGAATTAATTAATTTGTGAAACGTCGAAGAATGTTTTCATTTTAAGATCAAATGAGTTGGATAAGATGCTTCAATTATTAGAATCGTTTATATTCTATGCTCTTGTGATTCCATTGGATTGGGTCGGGATCGTCACCAGAATAACCGATCCGAAAGAGTACCAGACTCAATATCAACTAAATTCATACTTGCAGTTGATCCTATATCAAATATGTGAATTTTTAAATGAATTAGATTATGAATCCATAAAAATCTATACTTTGGCTGTGATATGTCCTCCCGTGGCTTTATTTTGGAAATTTGGTTGTTCATTTCGTGTCTTCATCAGTATTTTTGGTATGATGTTTGGTTTGACACCGTTGGTATTAATTTATACGATATATTGTATCAAGTATGATCTTCTGGACGCAAGATCTTGACGTTATGATGTTTACGAATTTGTGATGTGTTGATGTAACCTTTGAGTTGAATTTTATGCAATGTTGGAAGTCGCTTTATTATGCTGAGAAGACCTTTATCGGTTATATGTAACTTTAGAGCTTTATTATGATTTTGGATCATTAGAAATTCCAATTTTTTAAAATTATCTTGCACTAAAAATGTTCTGAATCTTTCTGAAAGTATAAATGAATTATCCGTGTAGCATAATGATAACTTTGTAATTGATGCAAATTGATCTAATGTAAATGGGTAATTCCAACTGCAATTAATGATATCTAATCGTTCAATTATTGTATCTGTTTCATCAAAATCTATTAAAAATCCATCTAATTTGAGTTTCTTCACTGTAAATTTTTGTAAATGATCAATATTAAATAAATTTGATTCACTATTCATGCTCTTCAACTCCAATTCATCCAACACTAATCCATCACTTTTAAGATATTTAAGGAAATTAGAACCATTACTTATATTCATCTTGAGACTTTTCAAATTTTGAAATGTCTCACTCAAGACAACATAATTATAATTCCATTCTTTTGTAATGTCATATTCCTTTATCTTTAAACATTCAACAAACCCCTTTATATTTTCCACATCCAATTCACCAGCTTCCAATAACAATAAATCTGACCAGCTCAATGAAATACAGTTATAAATGTATGGTTTTAAGAACTCATAATGTCTTCTAGATGTGATTCCTAAACTTATCAAATCTTTTATGCATAAACTAGAGATAAGATTGGTGATTATCTCATGGGGCAATTTGAAAAAGAGTGTTGCCGAAAGCTTTCTTTTCTTGATTGTCATTAAAAAAAGGTATTCAAATTACATATGATTATAAACAGGAATGTGAATAGTAAAGTGGGAACTTGTGAGGTGCTTGTTTGTTTGGTTTTATACTGAAGAGGTTCTCAGTTTTTCAGGTGTACGAGAAATTCGTGATGGTGCGCGAAGCCTATCAAACGGGCCACCTTTTTGACTCATTCGGTTAGATTTGTGGGTATTGAGTGGTTTCAGTAGTGTAATACTTCTCAATTTTGGGTACTTTGATAGAGTATTGATACAAATATTCCAACAATATGCTCGAAATCAGCTCTTTTGTAGCTCCATTTTTGGTTATATTCACTTCCTGTCAAAATCGGTACTACGTAGAACCACAACTACCAACAGAATAATGAGAAACCACCCACCCACCAAATAAACACCACAATCACAATCAATTACACACTGCCTATACACATCTCCCTCTTATTGACTAACCCACTACTTTCTTATCGTATTAATCCTCCTTTAAATATACTCATGGTTAGGCAGCCCTGTGCAGTATGGTTAGCGTGCCCTGGTCAATGAGTCAAGAGAAAAAGTTCTCGAGTAACGTGGTTGAAAAACTTAACTATTGGGAAACTTTTCTTAATACTCAACTACTTTGTTTACTAGAACTTCAGTGCAAAATGGCGTCCAGTCATGTCGAAAAGGTTCGCATCCTGGGTAAGGATTCGATCCATATAGGTTACGACTTACAGGACCACATTGTGGATCAGCTATTGACTACTGAAAAATCATCAACTTATGTCATTATAACAGATACAAATATTGTTAAAAAAGGTTATTTGGATTCTTATTTAACAAAATTTGAATCTAAAATCAATTCTGAACAAAGAGTCTTATCATATGTTGTCTCACCAGGTGAAGCTAACAAAACTCGTGAAACAAAGGCCAAAATTGAAGATTACTTATTATCAAAAGGTTGTACTAGAGATACTGTAATTTTGGCCATTGGAGGTGGTGTTATTGGTGATATGATTGGGTTTGTCGCTGCCACTTTCATGAGAGGTGTCAGAGTTGTTCAAGTGCCAACAACTTTATTAGCAATGGTTGATTCTTCAATTGGTGGTAAAACTGCCGTTGATACTCCATTAGGTAAGAATTTTATTGGTAGTTTTTGGCAACCACAATATGTTTTTGTTGATTTAACTTTCTTGAGTACTTTACCAGAAAGAGAATTTATTAATGGTATGGCTGAAGTTATCAAGACTGCTGCTATTTGGAATGAAGATGAATTTACAAGATTAGAACAAAATGCAACTAAATTCTTATCAACTATTAGAAAAAGAAATCAACAAGGTGATACTGATTTAACTCCAATTAAAGAACACGTTTTCAAATTAGTTACTGAATCAATTAAAGTTAAAGCTGAAGTTGTCAGTGCTGATGAAAGAGAAGGTGGTTTGAGAAATTTGTTAAATTTCGGTCACTCAATCGGTCATGCTTATGAAGCTATCTTGACTCCACAAGCTTTACATGGTGAATGTGTCGCTATTGGTTCAGTTAAGGAAGCTGAATTGAGTAGATATTTGGGTATTTTGTCTCCAGTTGCAGTTGCAAGATTAGCTAAAATCTTTACAGCTTATGGATTACCAATCTCTATTGATGATAAGAAATTTAGAAAAATTATTAAAAACAAAAAAACTCCAGTTGATATTTTGTTACAAAAAATGGCTATTGATAAAAAAAATGATGGTTCAAAGAAAAAAGTTGTCTTGTTGAAATCTATTGGTGAATGTTATGAAAAATCTGCATCTTTTGTTAATGATGAAGATTTAAGATTTGTCTTGACTGACGAAACAAAAGTTTCACCATTCCAAACTACTCCAGGTTTCAACACTACAATTACTCCACCAGGTTCAAAATCCATTTCTAATCGTGCATTAGTTCTTGCTGCTTTAAGTAAAGGTGAATGTAAAATCACCAATTTGTTACATTCTGATGATACAGAACACATGTTGAATGCTATTGCTAAATTAAAAGGTGCTGAAATCTCATGGGAAGATTCTGGTGAAACTTTAATTATCAAAGGTAATGGCGGTGATTTGAAGAGTACTTCTGATGAAATTTATTTAGGTAATGCAGGTACTGCTTCAAGATTTTTAACTTCTGTTGCTACATTAGTTAAATCATTCGAAGGTCAAAACCATATCGTCTTGACTGGTAATAAGAGAATGACTGAACGTCCAATTGGTCCTTTAGTTGATGCTCTTAGATCCAACGGTGCTGAAATTGAATACTTGAAATCTCAAGGTTCTTTACCTTTGAAAATCGCCACTACACCATTGAAAGGTGGTTATATCGAATTGGCAGCTACAATTTCTTCACAATATGTTTCTTCATTATTAATGGCTGCTCCTTTTGCTGAAACTGATGTTACATTGAAATTAGTTGGTGGTAAACCAATTTCAATTTTATATATCGACATGACCATTGAACTTATGAAAAAATTTGGTGTTACTGTTGAGAAAAGAGAAGGTTATTCATATTTTATTCCTCGTGGTGCTTATACTGCTCCTTCACATTTCACCATTGAATCTGATGCTTCAAGTTCAACTTATCCTTTAGCATGGGCCGCATTAACTGGTGCTACTGTCACTATTCCAAATATTGGTTCTGCTTCTTTACAAGGTGATGCTAGATTCGCAAGAGATATTCTTAAACCAATGGGTTGTAAAGTTATCCAAACCGAAACATCAACCACTGTTACCGGTCCTCCAAGAGGTGAATTGAAACCAATTCCTGAAGTTGATATGGAACCAATGACTGATGCCTTCTTGACAGCTTCTGTCTTGGCTGCTGTTGCCACTGATTCTACTGGTGAAAACAGAACAAACATTGTTGGTATTGCTAATCAAAGAGTCAAAGAATGTGATCGTATTGCTGCAATGGTTCATCAATTACATAAATTTGGTGTCAAGGCTCATGAATTAGAAGATGGTATTTCTATTCAAGGTGTCAAGATCCAAAACCTGAAAGTCCCAGAAGATGGTGTCTTCTCTTATGATGATCATCGTGTTGCTATGAGTTTCTCATTATTAGCTGGTATGGTTGCTGATGGTCCAGTGACTATCCAAGAAAGACACTGTACTGGTAAGACATGGCCAGGTTGGTGGGATGTTTTACATTCATCATTAGGTGCTAAATTGGATGGTTATGAACCAAAGCAAGTTGAAACTAAAACTCAAGTCAATACAAAGAGTATTATTATCATTGGTATGAGAGCTGCTGGTAAATCCACTTTATCTAAATGGTTATCATCTTCTCTTGGTTACAAGATTCTTGATTTGGATACCGTTTTTGAAGGTTTACATGGTGATATTAGAGAATTGATCAAGGCTGAAGGATGGCCAAAATTCCGTGAATTGGAATTGAAGATTTTCCAAGATGCCTTGGCTAATCATGGAACTAAAACAATCATCTCAACAGGTGGTGGTATTGTGGAGAGTGATCAAGCAAGAAAAGCTTTAGTTTCATATGCTCAAAATGGTGGTGTTGTCTTAAATATTGAAAGAAATTTGGACAACACTGTGAAATTTTTGTCAGAAGATGCTACTCGTCCTCGTTATATCAGTGAAATTCAAGAAGTTTTTAAAAAAAGAGAACCTTTATATGAAGAAGCTTCCAATTTCCATTTCTTTTCTCCTCATTGTGATACTACTAAAGAATTCCTTGAATTGAGAAAGAACTTTGAAAATTATATTTTCAAGATTCTTGGATTAAAAGATATTAAATTTGATGAGTTCAAGAGATCATTCACTTATGTCTTGAACATTGAAGATGTTGAAGATGAAATTGCACATTTGGAAACCAACACTTATGGTGCTAATGCTATTGAATTAGTTTTGAGCAAACCATATTCCAAAAAATATATTGAACAAAACATTGCCATCTTGAGAAAATACACCGATTTGCCTTCAATCTTTACTTTGAACTCTGTTGAAGATTTGAACAAATATGAAGAAATCTTAAACATTGCCTTCAAGAATGGTATTGATTATGTCACTGTGGATTTAACACTTGAAGCTGAATTATTAAGAAGAATTATCAATAACAGTAACTCTAGTAAGATTATTGGTCAATATGTTGATAACAAAGGTTGGTCAGATGATGCATTCTTGGGTCATTATAAATTTGGTCAAGTTTTAAATGTTGATTTAATTAGGTTAGTTGGCACTGCTACTTCAATTGCTGATAATTTTGAATTGGAAAATTTCAGACTCAGCTTGAATGATTCAAATTTGATTTGTTACAATCAATCAGGATTTGGTGTTTTGTCAAGAGTTACAAATCCTTTATTGACTCCAATTTCCAAATCTGAATCAATCAAGAAATTAAATTCTTTATACCATGAAATTGGTGGTGAATCATCAAAGAAATTCTATGTTGTTGGTTCTCCAATCTCTCATTCAAAATCTCCAATTTTACATGAAACCGGTTATAAAGTTTTAGGTTTACCACATACTTTTGATAAATTTGAAACTGATGATGTGAAGAAAGTTGGTGAATTGATTAAGACTCCAGATTTTGGTGGTGCTGCTGTTACTATCCCATTGAAATTGGATATCATGGATTACCTTGATGAATTGAGTGAATCAGCTTCTTTAATCGGTGCTGTTAATACTGTTATTCCGCTAGGTGATGGCAAATTTAAAGGTACAAATACTGATTGGATTGGTATCACTGAATCCTTAACAAACAATGGGTTCCCAACTATTTCTCAAGATTCCGAAATCAATGGGTTAGTTGTTGGTGCTGGTGGTACTTCACGTGCTGCTATCTATGCCTTGAAACAATTGGGTTGTAAGAACATTTATATGATTAACAGAACTTCAACCAAATTACAATTGATTAAAGATCATTTCCCAGAAAATTTCAATATTACAGTTTTGGATTCAATTACCGAAGTTGAAACTTCTAAACCAATTTCTGTTGTTATCAGTTGTATTCCAAGTGATTTAGAAATTGATCCAACTTTATTAAACAATTTGGAAAGATTGTTGAATAAAGGTGCTGAAAACAAGGAAGTTTCCGGTTTCAACCCAATTTTATTGGATTGTGCTTACAAGCCAAGAGTTACACCAATTATGAGTTTAGCTAAATCCAAATTTGAGTGGGATATTGTTAGTGGTGAAGAAATGTTGGTTAACCAAGGTGTTGCGCAATTCAAGATTTGGAATGGTGTAAACCCTCCATACAAGGCTATTTTTGATGCCGTCAATAATTAGATTTTTTAGAGATTAGTTATAAAGATATATCATACACGAGTATTAGTTAAAATTTATGGTAAATATATTAATCATGTATTAGTTCACTAAGTGCAACAAATTCTTTTAGTTGATCGATTTTTTCAATTGGAACGCCTTCTCTTTCAAAATAATTTATAGAATCAACATGACCAATGCTTTTCAAATCATCTGTGAGATCATCTTTGGCAATAAGATGACCCTTGACATTAAGCTCCTTCCCATGTAGTTTTCTTCCACGAAGATAAGTTATGGTTTCATCGTTTTCTTGTATTTTTATAAGATGTTTTGACGCTGTTTCATGAGCTCCTGTGAATCGTATGCGGCATGGCAAACTGTTTACCTTGTAGTGATTGTTGGTATTAAGGTTTATGGTTCTTGGTTCAGACATTTTGTGGAGACTAATGGTTGGTTATTTGGTCATAGATGAAGTTGATATTGTTCACGCGTCTTTAAGTCTTTGGCGTTTTCCACAAAACGGATTCGCGTATTTTCGCGAATATTTTTCTTCAAGATTTTGATTGCAATTTTTGGTTTTAACTATGGAGAAAGTGTCAAAGTATTGGATAGCTTGTTGAGTTGTTGCGTTGTAATAATGGCTAGTTATCCGTATCTTATATCAAGGTATGTTTGGAGGGTTATAGAGATGTCTTTACAGATACTAACAATGCACAGAACCATAGATCCTATATTTGGAATCTTCATAGGTGGAGCCAGCTACTTTGCCTATGAGAGAAGAGTTGGTAGAGAACCAGGTCATAGTCTAACTGAGCTGATAGCAAAGAGATTTTCAAAGGAGAAGGAAGCTTGATTTTGAAATGAGGAGGGCTGCTTACTCTGTTTACTCAATGGGTGACTAGGACCAAGAGTGGACCAAGAGTCCGACTAAAAGCGATGCCTACCAATAAAACCATGAGGCCAATAGCCTTTCACTTTTGCTTATTTTTATTTTACGAGACCGTTAATGCATATGATAACACAGATTTATTAGTTTATGACCAGATTGTAGTGCAACAGATCCAATGATCTTCTCCGAGAAGGTAGTTCTCTCAATAAGTGTGTAATTAATATGGATTTTGACAGTATAGATTAACCAGAATAACCTAAAGAGCCTTGATTGATGCAATAACTCTTCATAAAAGGCTCTAAATGGTTTCAAATTGCTGTTAATTTGAGCTACAATTCTATTAAATTTAAACGGCTGAAAAGGAAGTTAAACCTAGAAAACGGAACATTCTCGATCCGGTCTCTGATTAGCCTACAAACCTCTACAAGGACCAAATTAATCCGTAGAATCTGTCTAAGATGCAAGACCGTTACATCAATTCATAATATAATGACATATTACTCTTTCTCAGCGCAAAAGTCATACTAAAAGCAGGCTCCGAGTTGTGATTTCTCAATTGTAGTGGAAAAAAAATATTCTAGTCTAAAAAATCATCAAGTTTGAAAGGAGATTATATAAGAATCATACAAACCAAACAATAGTTGACAGCTTATAAAGCCTTTCAGGGCATCTCTAAGTCAATTACTAAAGATTCAATGCCTCCAAAGATCGTTTCTAAGGATTCGAATTATATCTCGCCATTGCAACAGCTGCAGAATAAGAATACAAATGGTAAGAGAATACGGGTCGCAAGAGCCTGTGATACTTGTCGTCGTCGGAAAGTGAAATGTGATGGTAAACAGCCCTGCATCCATTGTACTGTGTATTCTTATGAGTGTACTTATAACCAGACAAGGCCCAGTCCAACAAATTTCAAGAGAACAAAGAAGGAAGAAGTTGCTAGAAAATCTGTCACAAATACTACTAATGTGAGAATAGAGGAAAGTTCAACAGCATCTACAAATGTCTCTGATCAACTTATACAGACAATTTTCCCTCAATTAGATGTCAAGAATGAGAACTTTAACTCTGATTTGTTTTTACAAGTTTTAGAGAAACATAAGAAGAATGGTGTCATTGATTTAAATTCAATTTTGAAAGAATATCATACCATAGCTAATCCGGCTGTCCCTAAAACAATAGCACCAATTGAAATTAAAATCATTCTACCCCCAAGAGAAATTGCTCTAAAGCTGATATACAAAACCTGGAATGAGGCATGTGTCCTGTTTAGATTCTATCATCGTCCTTCTTTTATCGAAGATTTTAATAGTCTTTATGAGACAAACCCAAATGAATACTCAAATCACCAGAATAAAGTGTTGCCGTTGATATATTCCGTCATTGCTGTTGGTGCGTTGTTTTCAAAAGGTGACAATGCCATTGATAATCAATACTTACAAGATGAAGGCTACAAGTATTTTATAGCCAGTAGGAAATTGATTGATATCACCAATTCAACTGATATCCAATCCATACAAACCATATTCATGTTAACTTTGTTCCTCCAATGTTCTGCCAGACTATCTACATGCTATTCATATATTGGAATTGCTCTACGATCTGCTTTGAGACAAGGACTGCATAGAAAATTACAAAATTTTGCTAATCCTATAGAATCAGAAATTGCAAAGAGACTGTTTTGGACAATTTATAAATTGGAGATTTATGTTAATTCAATGCTGGGTCTGCCGAATTCTATAGGAGAGTCTGATATTGATGTTGAACTGCCACAGGATCTCGATGATGCCAATATTGATGAGTATAGAATCCTACCTCAACTCAATGGGAAACTTTCTTCTTGTGGGATGAATAATTCTCACACCAAATTGATTTTAATCTTGAACCATATCGTGAAGAACTTATACAAGACTTCAAACCCTGTTTTTGTTATTCCTATAGAAACAATTACAAATTTGGAGAATGAGTTAAAGATATGGTTATACGAGTTACCAGTACAATTGAAACCTAATAGCGATGTTCCTAAAGAGTATATCAAAGGTAATAAGCTTCTACATCTGGATTACTTACATGTCCAAATCATGCTTTATAGACCATTTATTCACTATGTGAAAATTTCAAAAGAATCAGGCACCCCAAACAGTTCTTTCCAATTGGAAAAGGGGTGGAAATGTATTGATATTTCCAAACAAATTGTTCATCTGGCAGAGGACATGATCAATAAAAAACTGTTGAATGGTTCGTATTGGTTCAGTATTTATACAATTTTCTTTGCAGTGGCATGTCTTGTGTATTATTTCCTTGAAGTTGATAACCAGAATGAAGAAATAAATCAAACAATTGAACTAGGGAAACAAATTTTAAGTGTCTTGAAACAAAGATCCGTTTCTGCACAAAGAATTTATAATCTTTTAAACTCAATGTTTGAAAACTATGATAGAAATAATGTCAAATTACAATTAATGGAAGAAACAACTACCACAGCTTCCAAACCATCATCAGCAAAGCCAATAATCCCAGCTCCAGTACCAAATAGTGATCCAATCACCTCACAATTACAACAATCACAACCATCTGAGACACAAATTGCTATTGCACCTTCAGGAACACCACTGGAACAATCACAATACATTCCAGGAATGATGGATGACTTTGACCTCAAGATCTTTGGAAGATTCCTACCTTCATACATGCTTCAAAGACCACCTGGTGCTGAAGGACCCGGTACAAACGGCGGAGATATGCCAACAGAGAGTGTTGATGATTGGATGACTGGACGTTCTACGGGAGTTAGTGATCATAGCATTGGTAGTACTGTTAAATCTCAAGATAGTAGTATTAAAGATGAAGATGAGGATTCTATCTTTGATTGGACGAGAATCTTTGGTAATGGTGATGCCTCTGGATTGAATTTTGATATTTGATATGAATTTTATGATGTACTCTTTGATCACTATTGTATGTAGTCCGTCTATATCCGGTAGATATTTTTTTTGTGCCACACTTGAGATGAGAGTTCGTAATTTATTGCATCTATCTTTGCCCAGAAGACGGACTTATAGATGGACTTTTAGAATAACTCCATTACTGTAAGATGGAAACCTTGATCAAGCAAATGTCCGTTGTTTGTTATTGAAGCATGGCTTCTATTTCATCGGAAAAGCGAGTCTCTGGTATAACTATGAATAGCTCTAATTGCTGCTCTTTTTAGACAGATCTGGTGTGATAAGCAGAGATACTGTGGTGGATAGATTAGTGATAAATCCACAGTATGGATTACGAGATGTCCGACCCGTTAAGATATATAAAGGTCTAAATTTCTAGATCATACTGTGATTAGCCAAGCTAGTACCAAGACACAGTACGAACAATGGCAAAAGATTATTCTGCTTGGTATTGGAGATATATTCCTCATTATAGAGATGTTGAGGACTGGCCTGAAGAAGATGATAAAAGTATTCATTCTACAACCACTGTAGAGCCTGAACAGTTGGAATATAGAGATGAAGCCGATCGTAAATGGTGGAAATTCTTTGATGAGTACGAGTATCGATTCAACAAATATACAAGAGCTCAGAAATCATGGTGGAGATTCTTTGATAAAGATGCTTCGAGTGCAGAAAAGAAATTGGTTATCAAATTAGATCTTCAGATTGTTTTGTTTGCAATCATGTCTTATTGGTCCAAGAATTTGGATCAATCAAATATAAGTAATGCCTATGTTTCTGGTATGAAAGAAGATTTGAATATGCAGGGGAATGATTATTCAAATACAGTGGCTCTATTCACAGCTGGTAATGTCATTTTCCAAGTTTTCTACATGTGGTTATTTCCTAGAGTCTCTATGCATTTTATGTTCTTTGCTGGTGATGTTCTTTGGAGTCTTGTCACTATATTGATAAGTACTGTTAATACTCCTCAACAATTAATGGTTTGTCGATTTTTCGTTGGTGCTTTTGAAGCTGGTTATTTCATTATGATTCATTATTTACTTGGATCTTGGTATAAACCAGATGAATTGGGTAGACGTGGTGGTTTATTCTATTGTGGTCAGATGTTGGGTACTTTAACTTCTGGTCTATTACAAGCTTCAATTTATCAGAACTTGAATGGTGTACATGGAAGAGCAGGTTGGAGATGGATGTTTCTAATTGATGGATGTGCTACTGCTGTTATTGGCTTCCTAGCGTTATATATGGTTCCAGGTACACCTTATAAGTGCTGCTCTTTGTTCCTAACAGATGACGAGATTAGACTTGCTAGAACAAGACTTAAAAAGGCAAATATTCAACCTCCAACTAAAAACCCACCACCTTTCTTTGACTGGCAATTATGGAAAAGAGTGTTGACGAACTGGAGAGTCTATGTTTTAGCAGTTTTGGATTATCTCTTTTGGAACGCTGTGGGAACAAATTTCTCAAATTTTGCTCTTTGGTTGAAATCTTTGAAGAGATACAGCACTCCAGAATTAAATCGTTTAACTTCAATTCCTCCTGCATTAGGTATCGTTTGGATTTTACTAGTTTGTGGTTCTGCTGATATTTTGAAAAGTCGAGCTTTTGCCATATTTTGGGCTGAAATATTTGTGTTAACAGGTAATGCAATTCTTGCCAAATGGGAACTTCCAGAGGCTGCACTATGGTTTGCCTTCATGATTGCGTACTACGGTATTTCTGTCTCCTCTGTGATATATGGTTGGTTAAATGACATCATGAGATATGATCCACAGGAAAGATCAATCGTTCTTTGTGCTGTGAACATCTTTGCCAATCAATCCACAGCTTGGACTCTACCATTGGTTTTCAAAACTTCTACAGCTCCAAAGTATCATAGAGGTTACATTTTTGTTTCGTGTCATAGTGCAGCTTTGATGATTTGGAGTTATGTTACTCTTTTCTTTTACAAGAGACAGGAGAAGAGAGATGCCAGATCAAATGGTATTGTATTATATAACTCTAAAACAGGTGATATACCTCTAGAAGTGCGGAAACATCTTGAAGGTGCTGGAGGCGTTGAGAGTAGAGAGCTCTCAGATATAGAGGAATATTCTCTGGGAAAGAATGAGGCTAAAGTCGAGACTAAAAGCCTTTTGAAGTAAAATAAGCTTAAATATATGTTTTATTGATTGAAGAATTGTATATCAACTGTGGATTCCCGGCTGGCACTCCAGAAGGAACCCACCCGAAGTTCCCACTGAGGCTCTTGGCTCTGCCTAGCCTCCGGCTGGTGGCTCCCGCCTAGACTAATCGTGGCGCCGGCTTTGAAAGAAAAAATACAGGTCAGAATTGAGATGCTTCATATTTGACGTTATCAAAGAAAAAGGGCCTTTATACAACCATGGAATCCACAGTGTTCTCGGGATTTGGTTTAATCTGATGGTGATGGTGCTCTTTGGTGTTACTCCAGACCTTGCGTGGGTTTGCTAAACTATCTGCTGTTGCTTTGTGGTGGTGGTTGGTTCTTTAATGGAACACTGTGGTAGATATACACTCAGAAGTTGGTGGATAATATTGCTTCTGCTTAGCTACTACGGCTACTTGTTACAATCGAGATAATCACTAGCTTGTGTGCTCAATATACCAACTGTGGTGCTATACAGCTGCTCATCAATTGTGGAAGATGGCCTCTAGTAAGTATTAACAATACCCAATCAACCTCCACAGTTAAACAGGTTCAGCATATAAAACAATAAAGATCCGTCTTTGATTTGGACAAGAGATCCCAAGAAGTTATAACCAGGTATCTAAGACTATGACAAGAGATTATTCGGCTTGGTATTGGAAGTATATTCCACATTACAGAGATGTTGAAGATTGGTCTGAGGATGAACTTGAGAAGAGATACTCGACAAAGGCAATAGAGCCTGAAGTCGAATACAGAGATGAAGCAGGCCGTAAATGGTGGAAGTTCTTTGACGAATATGAATACCGTTTCAATAAACAAACAAGAGCACAAAAATCTTGGTGGAGAATCTTCGATAAAGATGCAAGTACTGCTGAAAAGAAACTTGTTTTGAAACTTGATGCTCTCATCACTTTTTTCGCTGTTATTTCATATTGGTCCAAAAATTTGGATCAGGCTAATGTCAGTAACGCTTATGTTTCCGGTATGAAAGAAGATCTTAATATGTATGGTAATGAATATTCAAATGCAGCAGCATGTTTTAGTGCAGGTACTGTTATCTTCCAAGTCTTTTACATGTGGTTATTTCCAAGAGTGTCGATGCATTTCTTATTCTTCTTTGGGGATGTCATGTGGAGTTTGGTAACTATACTTACAGGTACTATTACCACTGGACATCATTTATACGTTTGTCGTTTCTTTGTGGGAGCTTTTGAAGCTGGTTATTTTATCATGATACATTATCTCTTGGGATCTTGGTATAAGCCCGATGAGTTGGGAAGACGTGGTGGTCTTTTCTATTGTGGGCAGATGCTTGGTACTTTGACATCTGGTTTGCTACAAGCTGTAATTTTCCAAAATCTAAATGGTGTGAATGGTAGAGCTGGATGGAGATGGATGTTTATTATTGATGGTTGTGCTACTGCAGTTATAGGGTTCTTAGCACTAATAATGGTTCCAGGTACACCATATAAATGTTGTTCACCATTTTTAACAGATGATGAGATTCGTCTTGCTCGTTATAGATTGAAAAAGGCCAATATTCATCCTCCTACAAAAAATCCACCACCATTTTTCGACAGGAAATTATGGAAAAGAATTCTTACAAGTTGGAGAATCTATGTTCTTGCAATTTTGGATTATCTTTTCTGGAATGCAATCAATACAGGGTTTTCAAACTTTGCACTTTGGTTGAAATCTCTTGATAGATACTCGACACCGAAATTAAACCGTTTAACTTCAATCCCACCAGCACTAGGTATCATATGGATTTTAGCTGTTTGTTGTTCTGCTGATATTTTGAAATCTCGGTCATTTGCTATATTCTGGGCTGAAGCCCTCGTGCTTACAGGTAATGTGATTCTTTCCAAATGGGACGTTCCGGAAGCTGCTATTTGGTTTGCTTTCATGATAACTTATTTCTGTCTTACTGTGTCTTCAGTCATTTATGGATGGTTGAATGATATAATGAGGTACGATCCACAAGAAAGATCAATTGTGCTGTGTGCTGTGAATATTTTTGCAAACCAGTCCACAACTTGGACTTTACCATTAGTTTTCAAAACAACTACAGCCCCAAGATATCATAAAGGTTACATATATGTTGCATGTAATAGTGCTGCTTTAATGGTTTGGACCTGGGTTACTCTATTCTTCTACAAGAGACAGGAGAAGAAAGATGCAAGATCAAATGGTATTGTTCTTTACAATTCTGCAAAAGGTGATATTCCAGTTGAGGTTAAAGAGCACTTAGCTTCTATTGATTCTGCTCCAGTTAGTAAAAAAGAAGCTTCAATTGACGAAGAAATAATTGCAAAACAAGATGAAATTGTTGAAGTTAAAAGTGTTTAGACTGTTCCTATAAATTTTAGATATTTTGTGTTTCTCAACTGTAGGCGGACTCTCCAGGCAAAGCTAGACAAAGCTAGACGGAGCTAGAAGGAGCTAGAAGGAACACCTGCCTAGAATTCATCCCGTCCCTTTTGGAGTGAAGCCCTGGTCTGATAAGCCATAATGTGTTACTTTGACATATAAAACCACCACCAAAAACACACACCAGGAAATTACTAGCAACTAGTCTTTTCCAAATCGAATCTTTAGGGCTTTCTTATATCTTTGCTGAAAATGTTGATAGCTTCTTCTTGCTCAAGGTGATGAGCTTCTCTGGTACTCAGATCGAAGAATTAACCCTTTTGGGAACTGTGGTTTATTTGCGATTGATTAGCTGATTTAGGACGATATGTCAACAAAGTTGTGGGTTTGATAACGAAAGCCTTTTAATGGAGATTTACATTTCAGGAACAAAAGGGATTCTGACACGGATCAATTCGAAAGGGGCTATTTGGCAAGTTATATAAATCTTGATGAGTTGGTCTGATTGTTGAAACGTCTAGAGAAAGTTAACTGTGGTGTATGGATAATGGTTAAGGATTATTCTGCGTGGTATTGGAGCTATATCCCCCATTATAGACATGTGGATGACTTTCCTGAAGATGATGAGGATGATGGGAAGAGTATAATTTCCATTAAGGAAGACGAGCCAATTGAATATAGAGAT
Source organism: Hansenula sp. Y91-04 (assembly GCA_037042445.1). NCBI lineage: Eukaryota > Fungi > Ascomycota > Saccharomycetes > Phaffomycetales > Wickerhamomycetaceae > Hansenula > Hansenula sp. Y91-04. The sequence goes on along the minus strand of JAXQKK010000024.1, from coordinate 10,374 downwards.
GAAGCAGATCGTAGATGGTGGAAGTTCTTTGATGAGTATGAATATCGATTTAATAAATTCACAAAAGATCAAAAATCTTGGTGGAGATTCTTTGATAAGGATGCATCTGCTGCTGAGAAAAGATTCTTGATTAAGCTTGATTTACAAATTTCGTTATTTGCTGTGATATCTTACTGGTCCAAGAACTTGGATTCTGCAAATATAAGTAATGCTTATGTCTCGGGTATGAAAGAGGATTTAGGTATGGATGGTGATGATTATTCAAATGCAATTGCTGCCTTTACAGCAGGTACTGTCATCTTCCAGGCTTTTTACATGTGGTTGTTTCCTAGAGTATCAATGCATTTCTTATTCTTTGCTGGTGATGTATTTTGGAGTCTTGCAACTCTCTTCACTGGAACAATTAACAACTCAAATCAATTATACCTATGTCGATTTTTGGTTGGTGCCTTTGAGGCTGGATATTTCATTATGATTCATTATCTCCTAGGATCTTGGTACAAACCGGATGAGCTGGGGAGTCGTGGAGGTATATTTTACTGTGGACAAATGTTGGGTACTTTAACTTCTGGTTTATTACAAGCTGCCATCTCCAAAACATTGGATGGTGTCCATGGTAGAGCAGGGTGGAGATGGATGTTTATCATTGATGGTGTAATTACTGTTGGGGTTGGAATTCTGGCATTGTATATGGTTCCAGGTACTCCAAATAGTTGTTGTTCACTTTTCTTCACAGATGATGAAATAAGACTTGCACGTTCAAGATTGAAAAAAGCAAATATCAAACCTCCAACAAAGAATCCACCTCCATTTTTTGATAAAAGATTATGGAAAAGAATTTTTTCAAGTTGGAGAGTGTATGTTCTTGCAGTGTTGGATTATCTATTCTGGAATTCAACAAGTGTTTCCTTCTCTAATTTTGCCCTTTGGTTAAAATCATTGAATCGATATAGCACACCAAAACTAAACAGTTTAACAGCACTTCCTCCAGCACTTGGTATAATTTGGATTCTTCTTGTCTGTTGTTCAGCTGATGTTTTGAAAAGTCGAGCATTTGCTATATTCTGGGCTGAAATATTTGTACTCACAAGTAGTATTATCCTAGTGAAATGGGACGTTTCTGAATCTGCTCTTTGGTTTGCATTTATGATTAGTTATTTCTGTATTGCAGTCTCATCGGTTGTTTATGGTTGGTTGAATGATATAATGAGATATGATCCTCAAGAAAGATCCATAGTGCTCTGTACGGTCAACCTTATTGCTAGTTTATCAACTGCATACACTAAGCCAAAAATCTTTAGAACTTCTAAAGCACCACGGTATCATGCAGGATATATCTATGTGACTGTTCATAGTGCTGGATTAATGATATGGAGTTATGTTACGCTCTACTTTTATAAAAGACAAGAGAGAAAAGATGCTAGGTCCAATGGTATTGTATTATACAATTCTAAGACAGGAGGATATCCTGATGAGTTTAGTCAACTTTTAGAAAATGAAACTGATGATAGATTGAGAGATGATGATGAGTTATCTATTGGTAAGAATTTCACAAAATTCCGTGTCCAGAGACTTGAATGAGAGTGATTACACTAATGCATACTGTCATCTATGACTAATTTGTAAGTATTCCACTAGGACATTTATTACTAGAATCGATATATAAGAATAATTTTAACAACAAGTTCTATTCATGAGCTTCATTTTGGGCCCATGATTATAAAAGTATGGCAACGACAGCTAAACCACTCAAGAATCCACCTGTCTTCAACCCAGCAGCACCTGCTGATGATGATGAACTAGAACCAGAAGTTGAAGATGCATCAGCTTCAGCGATGACAGAATCACCAGTAGTTTGAGCAACTGCAGTCTTAACTGATGAGGCAAAAGTACTTCCATCACTTGTAACTGTCACTTCAGTGGTTGATAAATCCAATTCAGTGGAGAATGTCTTTGTATAACCACCTTCATTGTTGGAAAAAGTGACATGAGTTGTAGTTTGTGTCACTTTACCATAAGTTTGAGTAAGAATTTTGGTATAAGTAGCTAAAGAGTTACTAACCAAGATTGTTGTGGTGTGAGTACCTTCAGTTGGATAAGTTGTAGCTTGTCCAGTGTAAGCTTCAGTGACGGTTTTAGTGTAGACCATACCATTATTTGTAACTGTTCTTGTTCTAGTGATTGAGGAAGTTGTTGATGCTGCAAAAGCAATCTTAATAGTGATCAAGAAGAAGGTTAGAAGTTGAGATAGTTGCATATTGTAAAGAGCATATTCTTGAGATAATTAACCATTTTTGAATCATCATCTGTGAATCCTTTCCAATTTATATAGTATTCCCTTTCCTACTCCATTAATGGTTTATACCCAATTGAAGCTCGAAGCATTCATACCATTTTCATTTAGCCGAACAATTTCTTGGAGCCAATTCTTGTGCAGTGGTAAAAGTCATTTAAAGTTTGAATAAACGCTTCTTGGGCTATTAAGCTATATTAGATCGTCTTATTCATAAGAAATGGGTGTTTCTGATAGTTCTTGGTCCCCAATACCTATGATTTCCAATTTCTAGATGCTTGAAATACAAGGAGATCCTAACAGATATGGATATTCAGCATTCGGTATAATCACCAAAGACTAATCTCCAGTATATTTAATGCTGTAGATACACTAATTGTAGAAGTTTGAACTAACTCTGTACCACGTTTCAAGCAGGGTCTGGTTTGGACAGTTGACAAGACCCTAGTGCAAGCACAATACGGCAAGACTAATTTGGGTTGACGTTGATTAAGCTTAATTAGACTGAGAAAACGGGTGTTCAAACAATGGATATGGTCTGTGTGGGTATTCCTGAGTGATCCGATAGAGCCCATGAAGTTGAAAAAGTGTGAGTATTGGAGCCTATTGAAGCCGTAAAGCATCTCAGAAATGGAAACGGTGGAGTTGGCCGAGGAACTTTAAAAGGATCTATCATTTTCAACTGATCATTGAGCTTTGGACCCAACCATAATCATGGAATACCTTCAAGAGTCCGAATAGTTACTAGTATGGCTATTTGATGAAGTTGATCTAAATGCAAAACATTTTCGCAATTTCCAAAAACGCGGAAATACGTACAATTTTTGGTGCTAAGCTAATAATGTATTATCGATATTTCTAATAGCATAGCTCCAAAGGACTGATAATTGATGAAGGAGAGAAATATACAGGGCCCACCAGCTCTTCCGTCTGTGGAGGACACTAAGTTGGGAAATATTCTCGATGATTTAACAGATGAAGTACAAGAAGTGAAGAATTCAATAAAGAGTATATCTCAAAGGTATAGAGCTGATCTTACGAGTCAATTGGAACATTCATACAAGTTTGAAACTAATCTACACAAGAATTTTAAAAAGATTAACAAGAAGTCAAAGAAACTATATCATAATTCTGAAACATTAAACAATTCATTAAATAAGAAATTGGATCAATTGAAAAGCTATAATGAATTAGAAGAGCTCTCACTCAATTTATCAGATTCAATCTTTGGAATAGTGGAGACAATATCAAAAATTGAACTCATACTGCCCTATAATGAAAGACTTGGTGTGAAGGATTCTCCTCATAGAGCTCATTTTCCACACTTGTACAAACTATTGAATCCTAATCATGATGATAATGCCACTATAAGAGAGCAAGATGCGGATGCTGAATTGTCTAGTTTTGAGCAATTGGATGTTCAGGGAAGTACAGAGGAGAGTGTTGATAATGGTGATGCAGATGAGAGTAGTAATGGGGGTGATGAAGATGGCGATGATGAGAGAGATGAGGGAGATGAAGGAGAGGAGGTAAGGAGTTTGGAAGATGTGAGAAGTAATACAATACAGCCAGTCAATGAAGAGATCGATGATGTTGTGAACTATGGTGTGAACGATGAGCAGGGCTCTAAGAGTAAAGACGGCGATGTTCCAAACGATAATGAAGAGAGCATTAAACAAGACGTACAAGAACTATCACCAGAAGTTAAAAAAGTATCAGAAAATACAGAAACTCATAATACGGAATCACAATCAGTGGAATCCAATGATTCAGATAAACAGAAAGAACTTGAAGATGTAATTGATAGTTACAAGACAACAAAGGCTATAAAACAGACACAAAGTCTTAGATCACTACGTCCAGTACGATCAAGTATTTCGATTTCCTTGCCTTCTGCAGGGACTGTGGGTGCGACGAGTAGCGATGAATTTATGAATGATACACAGGCTCGTGGTACTTTATTAGGATCACAAGGATCGAATGTTGCTGATAATTTGAAGAAATTTATGAGATGAGAATATATGTTTGTTATGGTCTATCTAATGGGTATATATCACTCAAGTCAAAATAAATCTATCATATGATAATATACGGATGAACATTATTAAACAAGTTACATTAATTAAATGTTAGCTGCTTTGAAGTTTTTGCAAAACATGATAGTGAGTATTCCCGGGGAGGAGAGACATAATTGTTAATTATGACAATTTTTTTTCTCTATTTAACGATCATATACGTTGTAACTACAGAAAGTGGAATGACAGCAGTCAGATTGAGGAGTATTTTAATAGTAATACATAACAGATGGTTCAATGGAATCAAAGTATACTCCAAATTATAGAAGTTAAGAATCATAGGCTATTATGTCCAATGAGTTCAGGTCATGTATCCTGCTTTTTTCTCTGGGACAATCAAAACTTATGATATATCAACCCAAAGGTCTGATTTATGCGATTTAAATTCATATCTGTAAATCTGTTCTTGAAGGTATATTTTGATCCAATACTTTTTGAATAATATCATCAAATATAGGTTTAAGATTTGCATCTTGATATAAATCCAACAATGTCTTTTCACTCACTCTTTGTTCTTCTATTAATTCCACAAATGTAGGATCTATTGGAACGTTACCTAAATAAGGTATATCAAATTGTTCACTTAATAATTTCCCACCTCCAGAGCTGAAAATATTTGTACATTCTTCACAATGAGGACATATGAACCCAGACATATTTTCCACTATCCCCAATGGTTTAAAATTAACTTTTTTACAAAAATTAATCTCTTTTTTAACATCTGAAGTTGCAACATTTTGTGGAGTTGTCACAATGATTGCACCATCTGGATTAGCAAATTTTAATTCTTCAGCTATACTAATATGTTCATCACTTGTCCCTGGAGGAGTATCTATCAATAAATAATCCAGATCATCACCCCAATAAACATCTTTAATAAATTGTTTAATCATTGCAGTTTTCTTCGGACCTCTCCACACAACACTATTCCCACGATCATTTAGCAAAAACCCCAATGACATGATACTTAATCTCTTTGAACTATCAATATACACTGGGATCCATCCATTACTGGCTTGGAACACTTGCTTATTCTCCAATCCGAACATTCTGGGTAGTGAAGGTCCTGTGAGATCTATATCCAACACACCAACTTTAAAGCCCTTATTCACCAATGTCAACGCTGTCTGAGTCGTCACCGAGCTCTTACCAACACCACCTTTCCCTGAGAGAATCAGCAAAATGTGCTTGATATTCTTTAATGATTCTGGAGCCTCATCAATATCCATTTTTGTGGCAATATTTCTATGTTGAATGTAATGAGTATTAAATGATTTATAATAGATTCAGATCAATTGTTTTTTTTTTGTTATCGCCAGAAATAAAAAAAAAAAAAAAAAAAATGACAGCGAGTTGAATTTTGACTTGATTTTGAACATTAAAAACACATTTTTGTTGTTTTATTTGGTGTTTTATTTGATTAGAGAATGGCTTCTAGGTATGTGTGGAATTCGGGTCTGTTGATTTGGTGGGATGATTGACTAACAGTGTAGGTACTCGGGCCAGCTGCACCAGCGTGAGAGAACTTCGTTATTCGACCAACCGAAACGAGTCTCATCGCCGTATGAGAAGGTCCAGAGGGATTATAACGAGTCTGAGTTGTCGCAGTTGGAGTCCCAGAATGATGACGAGATGGGGCTCATGGCAAGTAAAGTTCAGGCGTTGAAAGGAGTGAGTGAATGGTGTGTGTGTTTGGATGAGATCTATTACTGACTATTTAATAGCTGACGTTGAAGATGGGTGAAGAAATCAGAGGCTCAAACAAGACATTGGATGAATTAGTGAGTATGACATACAATTGATACATTATCACAATCAACTAACATTCCAATGGGGAAATTCTTTTGATCAATTGGGCACAAGACTTAAAAATACATATAACAAGATGCTTGTGATGGCAAAAAGATCTGGAATCAGTCTCAAGACGTGGTTCTTTTTGTTCTGCTTTGTCATTTTGTTCTTCTTCTGGGTCTGGATACGCTGAGATATAGCTACGGGTAAAGATTCCGTGTAATGATTGTATAGTAATGCTAATTATGTTAATGGTGTTGGTAATGTAGATTGCGCTCAAAGCTCTTCTCGCGAAAAAAAAAATCAATGAGCTTAGTGAATCAAATCATATTAATTTTACTATAAATGACTGTGAAATGGCTAAGAAAAAGACTGTGAAGGTTGAAGAAGTCAAGTTCAAGTTCCCCAATGACTTGAAAATACAGAATCGTGGGTTTTTACCTAGTCCTGATATCGTTTCAGAGGGCCAAATCATCACAACGAAAAAATTTTTTAGTCCAGAATACTCAAATGAACTCATCAAATCATTTACAAATGAGCTGAAACTGGAGACAACACCTCTAATAAAGAGTAAAGATTACGCTGTGAGGGTTAATGATAGAGCATTGGTTGAGGACATAACGTCAGCTTCGAATCTATGGGAATATCTACAAAAAATATTACTTCATGAATATAATGATGAATCACTCATTGATGAGTTCCAACTAGCAAAGGGACTCAACCCTCAACTACGGATCTACAGATACACCAAAGGTCATCATTTTGGCCAACATTACGATGAAAGCGTGAGGATCAACCATCCAAAGCTCAAAGGTGAGACGAAATGGACATTGTTGATCTACTTGACTGGTGATGAGGAATTCATTGGTGGTGATACCATATTCCATCCTGTTAACCAGCGAGATGACGAATCAATAAGCGTACACCCTGCAAAGGGCACTGCACTTCTTCATAAACACGGTGATGATTGTCTGTTGCACGAGGCCCAGCTCGTGAAGGACGGTGTCAAATGGGTCCTAAGAAGCGATGTAGTCTTCTAACAACCGGCCCACTACGCCACCAAACCACTAACAGCACTCTAATAATCATTATTTATTCATAAAATAGACTTCTAATCCATCAAAGTAGCCAATTTATAGCTCTTTAATAGTCCATTTATCTATTTCGATTACATAATCACTGTATTTGTCCGAGGAAATAAAAAACTGGAGAAGCCTTTAATGAATCAACCCACAAACATCACAACGAGCTAACTACCCTTTGGTTAACAATGATAAACCCTAATACGAGAGTCAACCAGCTGGATGCGACGCTGCTAGATCAGGAGCTGTTCAATAACTTGTCCAAACAGACATTGTCCATTTTCAACAAGATCGCTCCGATATACAAGACTCAATATTCTAATGAGATTGATTTTATCCTCAGGACATTGTTGTTTAAATTCACAGTATGGGATAAGAATCAATCATATGGGTTGTTTCTACAGAATCTGAAGTTTAAGAATCTGAACCAAGTGAAGAAATTGAGTTATTATACAGTGTTTATTCTTGGTTATTATTTATCACAAAAATTACAAAGCTTTATTTATAACGATGATGAAGATGATGATGAAAGTCGAAATCAATCTAAATTTAAAAGATTTATCCTTACAGTGTTTAGAAAATCATATATCAACTTATCCAAGCTATACAAAATATTATCATTTTTGAATTTTATTGATTTCTTGATAACGGGGAATTATCAATCATTAAATTTAAGACTATTAAATATCAAAATCAGTATTTTCTCCATAGAATTAGCCAAATTAAATAAAGGGAACATATCATTTGAATTCCAAAACAGACAACTCATATGGAATACATTCCTTGAATTCATTCTTTTCATATTACCAATTTTTCAAAACTCAAAATTTCAATCTCAATTTAACAAACTTCTCAATTTTAGAAATACTCAACCACCCGAATCTTCAGTATTGAAATATAATCATCTAAAGGAAAAACAATGTGCTATTTGTTTTGAAAATAATGCCAATAAGATTCATGATTATTTAATAACAAATCCTTATGTTACTAATTGTAATCATATTTATTGTTATATCTGTATCTTGACCAAATTGGAAAATGCCAAAAATTTTGGAGAACAATGGAAATGTTTAAGATGTGGTGCAAAAGTCGAATATTGTGAACCATATGAGAATGTTGATGTTGATGCTATTGAGTTTAAAGTAGAGGAGGATGAATTTGATGAGAAACGGGTTGTTGAAAGTGAGAGTGAGAGTGAAGGCGATGACAGTGATGATGAAAAAGGTGGATTATTGAGAGATCGTGATAGTGAAGATGATGACGACGATGACGACGATGAAGAAGATGGTGAATATGATGATGAAATGAATAGTGCCGATGAAGGGTTTGATGATTTTGAAGAGCTTAACTAGATATATTTATTTATAGTATACACTAGAGCTGATTATACAGTTAACTTACAATCATAATTGTAATATATCCTGATGAATCATAATAGCTATTTTATTTCTTCTTATACACATTTTCCATAAAATTTGCAAGTTGTTCCTTAATAGAATGTTCTCCTTCATAAAATCTTTTTGGAGTTAAATGATAACATGCAGGTATTTTGCCCTGTTCTTGTATAGATATACCTTTCAAAATACAATCCGCAATAGCTTTACCACTTAAGTAAACCCTAGGCATACCATGTCCTGAAAATCCAGCAGCTATATATGCATTTGGCATATCCAAAAAATCCATTTCTCCAACATATGGGAATTCATCCTTAGAGAACCCCATAATACCAGCCCATAAATAATCTGTGGTTGTCTTGGTGTTTTTCCAAGTAGTATATGTCTTGTTCATATACCCTTCAAAATAATCTCTACCTTCATCAGCATAAAAAGAATCATCAACACAATCAACTAAACCGGTCCCATCAGGTTTGAGAGATAAATGATCTGAACCACCAACGACAACTCCACCATCTGCACGATTGATCAAATAGTCAAAGTTGAAATCATATTCGCCAAAAATACAATAAGTGTTGGTAATTGTGGGATTGGTTCCTCATCAGGTTTAATATGTGCAACTATACCTTTAAATGGTAATATCTTATCAGCAAATGGTTCAAGTAAGCTTTTGGTATAAGCATTAGTACAAAAAACCACTTTCTTAGCAATTGTAGTTCCCTCTGGTGTTTTAACAATATATTCGCCGGTTTTTTCATCTTTTGTAACATCAGTCACTGGTGTGTTTGTATATAATTTTAATCCTCTATCGATACTTTTTTTAAGTAAACCAGTGATCAATTTCCATGGCCAAAGATGACCTGCTGGATAAGTGAAGCATGCTTTTGCATTTGGAAATTTTGATAATGTTTCGACATGATCTCCTTGAACCAATTGAACACTTTCTTTTGTTTCTTGTTTAATATGAGGATTCTCTAAAAATTTCTTATAAGAATAAATATCATTTTGCAGTCTATTCTCATCAGTATAAACATCACAAGCACGAGTCAAGATGAATTCACAATCAATTTGTTCTTCTTCAATGATTTTTTTAATCGTATAAAGATGTTCAACTTCAAAATTAACAACATGAGCTGCAACTTCTTCCCCATATGCTTTTGCATAATCATAATATTCCCTATGAGTATAAGGCTTCATATGACCACCATTACGACCCGTAGCACCAGAACAGACATTTCTTGCCTCAATCAATGTAACATCCAAATCTGGATTCTCTTTAAGCAAATTATATGCGACAGATGTACCACAATATCCAGCTCCAATAATAAGGATATCAGTCTTTTCTGGAACCTTATCAGATGATTTATATGTAGAAATTGGATCTGATTCTTCAACACTTAACCAGAATGGTTTCGTAGCATTGGCAACTGGTAAGAAATCTGATTTGTTATAGGTGCTCATATCTTTCCTTTCAGTCAATTGGGTGATAATAACTGTCTGAGTCATTAAAGGAGATCCCATTCTCGAGCTTTTATACCTTTTCAAGGACTGGAGCTAGCTAAAAATGCACAGACACTATTAAGTGAATGTTTTAACCGAATCGGGAGATAAAGGCGCCCATAGAACCCATTCGCGTATGGTACAGATTCTACGTGTCAATAAGATTGAAACTTTAATAATGGTCCGTTACTTGAGACAAGATGGTATGAGAGATGAAGCAACTCTGATTGAAACAGCCA
>JAXQKK010000023.1:0-52077 GCA_037042445.1 Hansenula sp. Y91-04 | reverse complement strand
TAGGCTTAATTAGGTAAAATTGATATAGGAACATTTAAATATATGAAGATGAACGCTGAAAAAAAAAAAAAAAAAAAAAAAAGGACAGACTGATTGTCTAGTGTAATTACAAGTGTCGAAATTCTACAATGATGATATTTAAGTACTGAATAGACAACTTTTATTCAGAGCTAGGTTCTCATACTAATCTGCTTAGCACACAGGGGGTTAAAAAAAGCTAAGACAGTTCATAAGAATTCACAAAGTTAAAATTAGCAAATTGATCAGATCTTGTACTCGATTATAATCTTTCTTCAAATCTCAATTCGTCAGAGATTGGAATACCAGCAAGAATCTTGAGGAAGTTTTCTAAACCTTGTTTTTGTTTGTTTAAACCATTGATAGTTTGGAAACCTTTTCTTGTTAATGGGGCTTTTAACCAATAACTTAAGTAACCAAGAATTGGATATAATGAGTTATCATTTTTTGATTCATCTTTGTAGGTAACTCTTGTTAAGAATTCAGTCATGATAACTAAATCAATAATTAAAGGAGTAGCTAATAATGAATCTTCACAAACATTAGAAATAGAGATTCTATTATGACCACCAAGCATTAACTCTGAATAATATTCATCCATAGCAATTTTAGTATCACCAACAGCTGGTAAATATTTGATAACAATTGTATGATCAACTTTATCACCTAATTCTTTATTATATAACAATTGATTTGATTCAATAATATCATCAATAACAGAACCTTTTGAAATTTCTTTTGATCTAAATTGTTCATTTGAACTTAAATTAAACCCATCATTATTACCCAAATGATTATATGAGGCAATTGAAACAGGTTTAATACCAGCATCAACAAGGAATTGAGCTAAAACAGATTTTAATTTAGTTTGACCAGATTTAAAATCATCACCACCAATATAAGATTTTTCCTTTTCAGCAAGTTCAACAACACCTGGAACAAAAGTATTTTGTGGAGAACCGTTAATAAATGGAACACCTTCCAAGATTGAAGCAACTGCAAAGACTGTTGAAGGACTAACTTCTTTATGACCTGATTTAATTGAATTAATCAAATTTTCTGCAGTGTCATTAACACCATCAATTAAAGCAGAATAACGTTCAGTATTTGCAGTCCATAAGATAATAACTTTATCCAATTTATTTTCCTTTTGGAAGTTTCTAATATCAGATCTAAGTTGTTCAACATGTTCCCATTTTTTAGTTTGATCAATTGAACCATTTGAATCAATATTAAAAATGTTATCAGCTCTTTCTTCTTGATTAGCAGCAATAAAATCTGGATAATAAATAGATTTTAAAGGCTTATATTTAGCCAAGGTGGAACCTAATTGAGATTGTAAATCATATTCCAAAACTTTAGCTCTTTTAGCAGCATTTTGTAAGTTTTCTCCATTAATATCCCAACCACCAACAACAAGATCATTTGGATTAGTGAATGGTAAAATTGAATTGAATGGAACATAAACATCTTTACCTTCTGCATCAATACCAATTTTAATAGTGGAAGATTGAGTAACAGAACCAAAATAATTTGCCTTAACTTCACCATCTTTAGTATTGAAAACAATTTTTTGTTTGTTTGCCTCGACAGCAGAGACAAAAGTGGTACCATTGTTACCACCCAAACCAACTAAAAGTAAACCAACTTTAGGAACTTTAAGATCAACTTTAAATTCATAATCCTTAGTAAATGGTTCAACAGAATAAACTTCACCTTCTTGTTTAACAATTGAATTTTTGTAGGTGTAATTTGAGGTTAAAACAGTGTTGTCACTGTTATATTTGACTTTATCATTTGTAACTTTTAAAGAAACCATTGTTAATTAATGAAAGAAAAGTTGACTATTTCGTCCAGAGTTGGAAGTACTTCTTTTACCGTTGAAAGGGTGGTGCTTTGAGGCCAATAAGTTCGAAAACAGCTTGACTGATAATTACTTAGAGTAGATGAATCAATACTCTAAATTGATGGATAATGAGAAAACAAAATTAAATTTTCCCATAGATCAATTGGGAGATTCCATCTCTTTATATAGATTTTTCCCTCTGATCCTTTGTTGAAGTTCCACAGTTGGTTTAGTTGACATGTGAAAATACTTAAAAGGGGCTAAACTTTAACCAGTTGAGTAGGCTAACTATAAATAAAATATTATTACTAACCAAGTATCAACAAGCCCGAGGAAAGGGCCCTTAATTCATTATACCAATAGCACCATTTTCATGATGGATATCAATACCCAACCATAGTCAATAACTCTACCCTTATCCCATCATATAGTACTCATGCCCCATACTCTTATAGTCATCATGATTCAATCCATTGTTCCCTTTCCCAAAAGACTCACATGTGAAGTATTTTCGGGATCGGGGACACATTTCGGGATAAGCAATTAAAATTCCAGTGGAATTAAAAATCTACAATAAAGATCAAAGTCATCATGTGAAATATCTATTCATCTATTTACCAGTACCAAAGAATTTGTTGAAACCAACCAAGGTGAATCTATATCTGACATCACCTTTGTCCAATCTGGTCAATCCTTCATGGACACCTTCTTCACCAACTTCAATGGTTTCAACCCATGGTTTAATATCATGTTTAGCAGCTAATTCAAATAATTCAATAGCTTCATTTCTTGAACCTAAACAACTTGAACCAATAGTTGAACCATTTTTGAAAAAAGTAAATGGTTGAACATCGAATTTTTCATCAATATCTGGTAAACCAGCACTAACAAATTGTCTATTAACTTTTAAAGTACTAATTAATGCATCTAAATCTAAATTTTTAGTTGATGAAGCACAATTTAAAATAAAATGGAAATGATCATAATATTTTGATTCCCAATCTTTTTCTTCACCAGTTGCAATAAAATTATCAGCACCCATTTTAATTGCATCTTCTTTTTTAGAATAAGATCTTGAAAAAGCAGTAACTTCAGCACCTAAAGCTTTTGCAATCATAATAGCCATATGACCTAAACCACCAATACCAATAATACCAACTCTTGGAGTAATACCTTTAGCTAAAACATCTTCAATACCTCTTTTAATTGGTGAATAAACTGTTAATCCACCACATTGTAATGGAGCAACAATATGACTTTCAATTGAATCAGGAATTGGGAAAACTAAATGTTCATGAGCTCTAACATGAGATGCATAACCACCTTGTGAAACATAACCATCTGGATAACGACTTGCATAAGTACCAACTGTTTTATCACAATATTGTTCATTACCTTCTTTACAACGAGAACATTCAGTACAACAAGATGATTGAGCACCAAGACCAACTCTATCACCAACTTTAACACCAGTTTTACATTTTGAACCAACTTTAACAACTTTACCAACAACTTCATGACCAACACATTGGGTCTTTGGACCATAACTAGAACTTAAACAAGCCAATGGAGTACGTGACCATGTGTTTTTCAAAATAAATAATTCACTGGCACAAATACCACAACATTCAACTTCAATATCAACATCATTATCACCAAATTTTTTTGGTTCATATGAAGTTAATTTTGGATTGGACCAATCTTTTGGATCGCTAATGGCAAAACCTTTAAATTCTTGTGGATAATTAACTGTAGTGGACATGATTTATAACTAAATTGAATTCTGTATATCTAATTTAAAGTAGAAAAGATGGATTCTAAAACTCCGAATCTCATATCTTTTATACTCATCAATGACTTTTTTTTTTTTTAATTTTAATGTTCCGATCAAATGGCCGAAGAACTGCAACTTTTACTAATTAGCCAACAATGTTGAATTAACAATCAAAAGCCTATTAGAAAAAGTCCGAGTGACAATTCTAGATGTAATAAAGAATTATTGATTGCTATAATATATGCTACAAATACTTCATTAATTAACAGAGTTATTACGTATTCAATACTCAACCGTTTTTTTATTACGTATTCAATACTCAACCGTTTTTTTATAATGTAATCAATCCGGATCAATTTTTATCTCAATTTGGAAAGTCAGTCCAAGAAGGCCCAACGTTGAAACTTGACACAGCTTGTCGGCGTTATCTCAATTGAATTAACTAGAATATGAATCTCTTTGTTCCAGATAAATTGTGATGGACTCTCATAGGTTATTCTCATTGCTACCGGTTACATCGCTTCAATCTGTATTACATCTTATAATATCGATATCCTTATTGTTATCATCAATCAACAGACTTCAACTACGTCTCTAGTCTATCCCCCACCAGCACACCCCCACCCTCCCACTTCAATAGCAATTGAAATATTATTTAACCAACTGTACATATCAGATTATTAACAGCTATCCCCCAACGTACACACTCCAGAGATGGACACAACTCTATATTACAATAGATATGAATAAATGAGATAAATAGTTTATTTCATTAAATTTTTTCATACACGTGACAACTCACATGATCATACACGTGATTCAAATAATTTTGTGTATGTGTGTGGCTCTACCGTCAAGAAGGAATTCACTTTTTTCCAACGATGAACTACTTTCAATACAATTTTGGTGTAATTAACTATCCATTTAAATATATAAACATCTACATCCAGACTCATCATGAGTTTCCCTTATCCACAACAGAATGATCTCTCTCAATCAGCTCAACTACAGAAACTAAACCAGCTACAACAACTATCTTTTTCCCCACAGATAAATCAAAGAGGTTTAAACCCACTCCTAGTTCAACAACAACAACAACAACAACAACAGCAGCAGGTACAAGCTCAATTACAAGCCCAACAATTACAACAAGTACAGCAGGCTCAACAGCATGCTCAACAACAACAACATCAGCATGTCCAACAAGGATCTGTTCCTTTACCTATAACAACAGTAAAAGAAGTTTGGAATGATAATTTTTATCAAGAATTTAATATAATACGTCAATTAATTTCTCAATATCCATATGTTTCATTTAGTACAGAATTCCCAGGAATTTTAGCAAGACCAATTGGTGTATTCACTTCAACAAGTGATTATCATTATCAAACTTTAAGAACTAATACTGATTTATTAAATTTAATTCAATTTGGTATTTCATTAAGTGATTCAAATGGTAAAAAACCTGATAATATTTATAGTACTTGGCAATTTAATTTTAAATTTGATTTGAATAATCAAATGATTTCAAATGAAGCTTTTGAATCTTTAATTAAAACTGGAATTGATTTTAATAAACATCAACTTTTAGGAATTGATCATTTTGAATTTGCTGAATTATTAACAAGTTCAGGTCTTGTCTTGTTACCAAATATTACATGGACAAGTTTCCATTCAGGTTATGATTTTGGATTTTTAATATCTTTATTAACAAATAATCAAATGCCTGCTACAGAAGAGGAATTTTTACACAAGATTGAATTATTTTTCCCAAATCTTTACGATTTAAAAATTTTATCTAAATTAGTAACAAATGGGAATAATAAAGAAGCACAAACAAATCCTAAACTAAGTCTTGAAAACCTTGCTGATGAATTAAACATTCCAAGATTAAATATATTTGTCTCTACTGGTGGACAAGCTCTCTTGACAAATTTAACATTCATTGAGATCAAGAATAAAGTCCATGATCTATACAAATACAACGGACTGATACACGGTCTGGTTAACGAGGCAGCCACCATTGCTGCAAACAACACACAGGCCAATTCTTTCATCTCTTCTAACGAATTATGAGAGATTTCATTTAATACAATAATCATTTTATATAAATCAAAAGTAGTGTTCCAACCGAACGTGATTATTTTTTTTTTTTTCACTCAGAAAAAAAAACCAGAAAAACTCATCAACAGATTGAACGAAACAAAAGGGTAAACGTTGAAAATTGACTACTAGTTAAAATTATTATCGATTCTTCATTATTGATATCACCATTTCTACACTGTGCTGCAGAGAAAAGTTGACCTATATATCAATTTGATTTCCTTTCCTTTTTCATTAAATCAAATACCGGATTAAGTGACATTATTATTATTATTATCTCGTTTTTGTTTGTGTGGTTAAATCATGTCATCAACTGAAGCTGTAACTTATTCATTTGTGAATTTTTATTATCAAAAATTACATCAAGATCCAACTCAATTGTATCAAATCTATACAAAAGATGCTAATTTGACTCATTCAAAAATTCCTTCAAATAATGATGATCAAGAAACAATAAATAAATCAATTGAAACTGAAGTTTTCAAAAATAAATCTGAAATTCAAGAATTTTATTCAAATTCAAATATTAAAAATTGTAAAATTAGAGTTTCAAGTATTGATTTTCAAAGTATTGGTGAAACAAATTCAATTTTAATTTCAATCATTGGTGAATTGGCTTTAACTGATGAAAGTCCAGTTTATAGATTTACTCAAACTTTTATTCTTGTTCCAGGTAAAGTTTCAAACACTTATGATATTAGTAATGATGTGTTTAGATTAATTCCAGATGATGATTTTGAATTGAATCAAGAAGAAACTGAAAATGAACAAGTGAATGGTTCAATTAAAAAAGATGAAGAAGTTGAACCAAAAAATGAAACAGTTCAATCAGTTGAGGAACCAAAAAAAGAAGAGAACCCAATTGAAAACTCTAAAGAGGAAACTCCAAAAGAAGAATCAAAAGAGGAACCAAAAGAGGAATCATCAAAAGAAGAATCAAAGGAACAAGTAATTGAAGAATCAAAACAAGCAGTTGAAACTGAAGAAAAATCTGTTGAGGAAGAATCAAAGGAAACCAATCCACAACCACCTAAAGAAGAAAATAAAGATACAAAACCAGTTAAATTAAGTTGGGCTCAAATCTCAAGCTCTGCTGCTGCTGCTACCGCTTCCACTCCTTCAAGTACTAGTCCAACCCCTGCTACATCAAAGCCAAAACCTAAACAACCAACAAAAGAATCTACACCACCAAAACAACCTTTACAAAACATTACCAATGGTCAAAAACAACAACAGCAACAACAACAACCAAGAAAAAAATTTGAACATTTATACCCAGTTTTAATTAGAGGTACTGATATTTTATCTGCCCAAGAATTAAAAATTGCCTTGGATCAAGAATTTGGTAAAACAACAAAAGTTGAACCAAGAGGAAATTTTGCTTTAGCTGATTTTGAACAAGAAAAGGCTCAACAAAAGGCACTTAATGCTAAACATTTAAAAATTGGTAAAAGTACAATCACAATTGAACAAAAATCAAAAAAGTATGAATTTAAAGATAGAAAAGTCAATAATAATAATAACAACAACAATAACAATAATAATAACTATAATAACACCAAAAAAGACTCACAAAAACCAAATACCAACTTTCAAAAGAAAAAAACTACAAATACCTCCAAGGCCAATAACAATTAATTTTAATTAAGATTGTTGTTATTATATTATATAGCTAGCATATGGTCTAAATCAATAATTAGCATTCTGATATTATATCTACAAGTAGTAGTCCATAGGTTGTACATATTGTAAATTCCATGATTAATTATTTCAAAACTAACATTTCTATTTAAGAAGTTCTTCAATAACTCTATTTTCAGTTCTTGGTTCAGTTGAATCAACTTTTTTCAATCCAAATCTTCTTAAAACTTCAATGATTTTTTCTCTTGGGAATCCCATATTTTCAAAATTTTTAACTGTACCTTCATCAATTCCATAAAGTTCTGCATCATTAACTTTTTTAGAATCATCATCTGATGCATAAATTTGAGTCCAATATTTAGCAGTTGTAGTGAAACCTGCTCTATCTGATATGTAATGTTTAGCAACTTCGGCATCTTGAGGATCATTTGGTTCTGGTGATTGAAATAATGATTGTAAAGAGATCAATGATGATTTCAAAGTCAAAATTGGTGTCCAAGCATCTTTAAGGCTAAAAACAAAGGTTAACAACGACTCAAATTATAAGAATTTTTCATCCCCTTAATATACTTACATATCCAAACAAATGGCACCTGTAACTGATGAGATATTTGGATGATAAACCTTGGTATCAAATTTCATAACTGGAGGTTTGAAAGGATCTAAAATTTCAACTAATTAGCAACCAACTTTGATTGGAAAATAGGTTAAAAACACTCACATTCATTCTATAAATCAGTGTTAGTATCCACATAATATTGATTAAATCTATTACTTACTGGAATCTTAATATCAACAACGAATTTACCACCTGCGTATGGAGTATCTGGTGGTCCTATAAAAGTACCTTTTAGATGGCTTAAGTCCTCTTCAGAAACTAGTCTCAAGGTTATTGAGGCTTCAGTGTCTCTCTGGACATCATCCAATTCCTTAACTATACGCTTAACTCTAGACATTGTGGTAGTTTAAAAAACTAATACAATACAAGTTTGTAATTATTCAAACAACTAGATGTAACCACACATTTTCCCGTAATGATTGTTCGTTATTAATTTGTGGAACAAAAACATTGAACGTGAAGAAATGGCAGAAATTTACGAAATTTACCCGGGGCAGACGATAAACATTATTATATATAACAACTATAGAATCTCACGTACATTTCTAGGCTCATCTCGGGAATCTTGGGGCTCCAGCTGTGATCTGGACCCTGTAGAGCGTTGTTCTGTTTTATCCTGAAAGCTCAGATATGAATGGTCTCCAAGTTTTCTTGGTTGTATAATGTACTTCACCAAGAATATTATTCCGAAAAACACAGATATAGCTGCAACAACTAAATAGGCAATACCTAGACTTAAATTTCTTCCTCCAACAACACTGCTTGTTGTCAATACCAAAGATTTAGTTCCTCCAAATAAAGATACTGGAAAATTCAATCCAATGTTTATAATATATTCACCTTTCTCAAGAGTATCAGTTTCGTTTTTTAATGCCAATTTCATAAACTTTGGTAGCCCAGCAGTTCTCATCCAGACTTGTAAAGCTTCCCATTCAGAAAGATCAGGTAGGTTTTCACTTGTGTAGCCATCTGGATATTTCTTGGCCCAATAAGGAGGAGGAACAATATCTGATGGATCATATTTAGTCTTTTTAAATTTTGATCTATCAGAACTCCATGAAATTTTTTTATCAGTCATGTTGTAAGATATAGAGTCATCATCAGATCTGTAAGGTGATTCAAATGTATCATTAAACATAGAATTGGCGATTAAACCACATGGATAGTAAGGCTTACCCTCAGAATTTGTTCTTAGTGGTTTACAATCACTGTCCAAATCATCTGCACTGACTGCTTCACCTTTAAGCTGGTCTAAATCGAACGACTCCACGTATTCTCTATGGTTTTGATAAAATTTTGTCAACTTATAATACAGATAAATTGGTGGTTTGATGTCTCGTGGAATTGAGAATCGAATTTGACATGTTAAATCATCGTCATCATTTTGTTGTAATCTCCATTGTGGTTTGCTATAATCACTTGAGTCATATGATTTGAAATGTTTAGTGACATACTTGGAAGGTATTTCTCCAAAACTTGATGTATTTGCCAGTTCACTACACTGACTGTATTCAACCACAAATTGTTCAACATTGTAAGTTGTATATATCAAGGCAATACCCAACGGCGTGAATATAATCGCTGCAAGAAACAAGAGTGGTAACACTGATCTTGGTGAAAGTATTGGTTGCCATGATTTAAGTCTTTGTTGTCTGAATGCGGTGTCTTGTTTATCTGTTAGATGTTACTCTTCTTCTTTATAATTCTCAATACATACTTGGTGGCTTCCTGGATTTCGCTCTTGGCTGATCCACTATCCCACTGATATCACTTTCACTTGAGTGTCTTCTCTTCCTCAAAAACGATAACATGGTTACCTGAAAATAATATTTAACACTGGGACCCTTTCCGGTTCCTGTTGATTCGTATCAACTTGATGTTTTTTTTTTAGTAGAACCGCGAAAAACAATTCTGTCATTTTGTCACTGCCTCGAAATAACTTCTACTAGCTGATATAAATTAATTAACAAATCAAACATCAGTTCATTATATTTATATATATATATATATATATTGACAATCACACTTAGACAGCGAGACTGCTTAACTAGTTTACAATTTCATTAATAATGTACAAATTGGGTATTCAAGCATTGGTTGCTGGAATTGCAGCTGGTTTTCCTGATGAACTTGAGCTGATGTGACGTAACAAAGAACCAAATATACCTTCAAATTCAGGAGCAGATTTAGTGAAATCTAAATCAAAAAATGCCAGTTCTGTGTTTTTCAAAAGTTCAGTAAATGTAATCAATAAACCCCAAGGATGTGGTCTATTACAGATAATTCTTTCCAACAAAACTCTTGTAATAATTTGTTGAACTTGAGGTTTTTTCCCGTTCCAAAGTGATTGAGCACCAAAGAAATGTAGAATAATATAACTGAACCAATGTGTGTGTGAATTTGGATATCTCAATTGATTACAGATAGCCTCAACTAAATGATATTGAAATTCCGCAGAGCCTTCTTGAATCAACCCTGATAATAATGCAAAATGTGAAGATTTAGGATTGAATGTTTGTCCATTTGGCTGACGGTCATTAACAGCTTGTATACCAACATACAACACCAATGCGTTGATTGCCTTAACATTGAAGTTGGACTTTGAGTAGCCAATACCAGCTTCATCAACAGGAGATTGTTTCAAGCCATTGATTATAGTCTTTAATAACATATTGGATGGAATTCTCAAAAATCCATCAACAGGTTTTTTCAATGCCTTCATGTCATTTGCTGTATTATACGCAACTATTGGAGCTTCTGAAATCTCTGGTAATCTATCCACTTTTAAACCTTGCGTAAAAGGATCTGGCATGGAAATGGTCTTTGGGAACGATGAAAGAACAATGTTTCTCAATTGAACAAATGAAGGTGGAATCTCACAACATAGTTGATAATGATACTGAACAAGAACTTCAGGGAAATCATGCAAAAGTAATAAGAAGATCCGAAGAGTTCCTTTATAAACCACTGATATAACTTCTGGAATTTCCTTCTGCTTTGTATACTTGGCTTCAAATTTCAACAAGTCCAATAGTAACAAAACAAATTTTCCATGGGCTTTAGGATGTGGAAGACTCAAAATATTTGGCAAAAACATTCTGTGAGAAATCAAAGTAACCCAAGCAAATGCAAATCCAGGGAAGGCCAACGGTTGATAAGCATTGAAGAAATCAGCTAATATTAAATAGAATGATGTATTGAATTCTTCAAGCTCGTACAGTCCAATGTCCACAACAGACCATTCAGAAAGTAAAGTTGAAAAAATTCTGAAATATGGTCTCTCATTAAACTCCTCCTTAGAATTTTCATGATCGTTGGCAAATACCAAAGAAATAATAGATAATATCAATTTGAAGTAGTTGGCACGTGAAATATCATGTTCTTGTTGCAAGATCAACATCTTTACAATCAATTTTGATAAAGCATCTGTTGACAAAAATACATCATTAGCTGGATCACTTTCTTTGAAAAAAGAAACTGAAATTTCCACCGCATTCTTAAAGAACAAAGACATGTTTTCAGGTTTACTCAGAATCCCGGTCTTGACCATTTGATGAATAAACACAATATGAAGTTTTTCATTTAATGGCTCATGCTGTAATAAACGGACCCATTCAGTGAAAACGTACCCCATTCTATCCGACTCAGAAACTTCAGACACACCTTCAATTAATGAGGTTGGCTCTTTCTCCAAAAACTTCAAAAATTCGGCAACATTTTCATTGTTTTGAATATTTCTCAAAACATCAACACTTAAAGCAAAATCTGATCTAAATGCTACTGAATTCTCAGATGAGACACTCTCCTTAATAAGTTTGATGGCAAAATCAATCGAATTTGTGTTATCTGTAGAAATGGATTTCGATAATGGTCTATCCAAATCAGATGCACTAATCAATCCGGCCTTTAATAAGGCAAACATAACTTTGGAATTGAACTTTCTTTCATCTGATGCATGAACAAGCCACCAACAAACATCCTTTCTAGTTGCAATAGATATGGTGCATATTTTCTCCAATAGAAATACAAACACCTCAAGTGACAAATCAGAATCAGAAGTAGTAAATAAAGCATTCACAATAAACTGAGCAATCTTCAAAAGTAGAGACTCTCTATTCAAGCTTCTCGCACTTATGGCAAATATTTGACTAATTAATAATCTAATTGGAGCTTCAGGAGATAAGTCATTAAGTTTAGAATCCTGAGATTCTGCAATAGCTCTTAATAAATTATCAACAAGACTTTGGATATATGCAAAAGTTTGTTCAATTGTAAGTTGCTGTTGAGGTTGTTGGAGCTGAATTGGTTGGTTTTGTGCTTGAGGTAGGTTGTTGACACTAGAGGTACTGGCAAGTGCTTGAGCCTCTAGTTGTTGGTTCACTGGTGATTGGATAGAACTTGGTGGAGCAAGATCATGTTTACCAAAAGAGTCATATACTTGATACTGCTGTGCAGTCACACCTGTTGTTTTAAGTCCCAATGGATCCGGCAAAGCAACTGAATATCTTGACAAATATTGCGAGTAAAATGGTTTATCTGCTCTTCTTTCCTTATGCAAACGACGAACTGCAATTGATGCAACAAGCACCTCCTCAATCTCCTGAACAGCCTTCTCCATAGCTGCCTTTTCAACAACACTGCAAGCAAGATCAATATTGTCATTTATAGCCTGTGGTAATTCTTCAAATGGTGAATTCTCAATATTAACCAATTGAGGTGCAAATGAATGAACTGTAGCTTGTATATTTTCTTTCAAAGGATCACGACATGTAGCCAAAGCCAACCCCTCTGACAATCGACGAACAAGTGTATATGAAGCAGAGCGCAATTTTATTTCATCCACCTCAGTAGCAAAATCTTTCAAAATTAATGATCTAGCAGTAGTAACAGCAATACTGACAGCTCTCTCAACTGCAGGAGGTAAAATTTCCCTAATTGATTTCGTAAGTGCCATAACAAACATACGTTTGAGATTTGGATGTGTAACAAATGATGTAGACCCCTGCAACTGTTGGAATGGAGCTTCTTGTTGTGCGTTTGATTGAGCAAGCTGTGGAGGAACAACTGGTTGTTGTTGCTGCTGTTGTTGCTGTTGATGCTGTTGTTGTTGTAGCTGAGCTTGAAGTGCTTGTTGCTGTTGTTGTTGGTTTAACAAAGTACTTGGATCACGGTTTAGCAACTGTTGAGCTTCATGACCACCAATAGACGATGGCGGATAAACCTGTTGTTGCAAAGTTGGTTCATTAGCTTCCAATTTCATGTTGGCAACACCATCAGCTATATTGATATTTGTATCAGACAAAGAGCGTGATCTTATAACTGTAGCGGCTTCAATTTCTGTCAAATTAACTCTCAAACTGTTACATAGAACTTCAATCTCAAATCTCAAATTCAACTTTAAATTAGAGAACTCGTAAAGCTCAGCAAAAACTTTCAAAACTCCTAATGTCCATGGATTTGGGGGCTTGAAAATTTCTGAATCTTTGGTCTGATCAAGTATTTTGCAAACAAATGGTATCACAAGTGCTAGTTTAGACATCTCATTGGCTTCAACCAAAATATTTTTCAAGGACAAATTTCTATGTTTCAAAGGTTTATTTCTTGCCAATGTAATTCTACCTAACCAACTACCCAAACTTTTCAAGTATGACCGTTCAGTTGGTGTTTCATCGGAATCATTCAATAAGTCAGTCACTTCTTCCAAAGTAACACTAGTGACATACTCAACAAATAAGTCACTAGCAATAGTCTCAACAAGTGAGCCATACAAATGATGGTTGTTTGGCTCAGTCTTGACCCTCTGTCCGACAAGATAAGTGGCAAACCAATGGAAATTTGAAGGATTAAGTAAAGATTGAACCTCTTTTGCTTTAGAGGCCAAATTCTCATTTGAAATATTGTTCACCAAAAATAGCACACGTTGCGACACTTCCGGCCTTGGTTGTTCTTGGACAACGTTATTTGGAAACAACACCTGTGTTGCAATAGACTTAAAACGTTGAACTTTAGTTTCATTATTAATGTTCCCAGCAGCAGCAGCAGCATTTGAGTTGAGTATTTGTTGCTGCTGAGCTTGATTCAAAGCAATATCACCTCCTGCTGTAACTGAGTTCTTGTTTGTCACCACATTCATGATGATCTGGTAAATTTGCGGTTGTGACTTTAAAGATTCAACTTCTGCTAATGCGGAGCAGTAATTTGGGAACTCTTGTAATCTTTGTCTAAATGCATATAGAGCTTGAACAGCAAACTTGAACATATTTGAATCTGGTGATTGATTACAAGAGTCCAAAATATATCTTAATGCAATGGTTAAAGCAGTCCCTCTGATTAACTGGAAGTAGATCATGGAACCAAACAGAACTGAAGTTATAGCCAGCGCATTAAGTGGATATTCTGGGAAGAACCTGTATTCATCCAATAATGAGTGAATCATACAAGCAAACACATCTTGATCTCTTGGAACTTCACTCTCCCTTAAATCAGAAAGCATTGTAATGACATCCTTGATTTCAATTTCATGGTTATACATTCTTTGGTAGAAAACCTTCATTTGTTGCTCGACATCATAAGGGAATGTGTTCACATCCCCATTAGCCAAAATAGCGTCATCATGACCAAATCCAAAATTGATCAATCTTGGAAAAGCTTGAAGAGTTTGTGACTGGATTGATTGGAAGTTCTGGAACTGAGACTCGTCTAAATCTTGTTTAGATATTGTCTCCAATAAAAGATAAATGGCTTTTAAACTGGTGGTTTTCTGATTGTCAGCTCTAGAATCGTCAATGGATGATTGAGTACGTAAGAATTCTAACACAGCATCGTTGAAGGAATCATCTTGCTTATGTCTAGACAAATAAGTCTCAAAATCTTTCCATGGTGCTTTCACAGCTTGAACAGCTATGCTCAATCCTTGAGGGAAATCAACAGAGTCCAAAACACTATTTAATAAATCATGTTCAACAAGATAAGTGGTGATCTGACTGTTTAAAGTGGTTTGGTTTCCAATTAATTTCTTAACAATCTTCAATAACTGATCTTTTTCTTGTAGTGCTTGCAATATCATTGGATAGTATGAGGATGATCCATCCAAAAGATGTACAACTAAGTTCTCAAGTAAATCATCAATAGTTGGTGATGATGGTGAATATTGAAGACAACCAAGAGCAATAAGCTCTGGTGCATTTCTTATATCCTCTTCAAAAATTTGATGCAAGATTTTTTTGTGCTCAATATTCTCAATAGCACCAGAGTTTGAAATACAATCCAATTCTAGTTTCGTAACATTAGCATAATATAAAACTGTGTTTTTGAGATTAGGAAATGATAAATCTCTAACAATTGGCTGTAAGTAATTGGTTCTTAACAAATCAAATGCTCCAAGGTTAGGATTGAGCTGTCTTAACCCGATGTAAAGATTGATTTTGAAATCAACAGGCCAGTTGTATTCCAAGAAAGCATCAATTGTGGTATCATCCAATGCAGACAACAGCTCACTAAGAGATTCTTGTGTAATTTTAGGGCTAGGAACTTTTGGTAAAACTTTGGTAAAAATCGCTGACCAAGAAGGTTGATGAGGTAGCTTTCTGATAATGGACCCAAACTGGGATCCCTTTGCTGATGCTTCTGGGACATTTTGTGGAGTCAAAGAAGTCAATCCTGGTTTATTGCTCAAATTTTGAGACCCAGGAGATAATATTTCTGCAACCAATAAAGCAAGGGCGTCTTCAAGTTCATCTTGTGATTGAATAGAAAGCAAATCGTTCAAAAGTCTTTCTGGGACAATTAGCTCTGGATCCAAAGATGTCAAAATGTCCACAAATTTCATTTTCTTTAGAGATTTTAAAAACTTTGTTATTGTTGATTCGAATTCAGGTAAGTCTTCTGTAATTTTTGTAAGTAATTCCAATAATGTGATGTATAAGAATAATTTCTGTAAAAGAGATGGAAGTTCTGATTTAAAAAAAAGGTTCAAGAAGAATGACACCTGTTGTGAATTTAAATCTTTTTGTGAGAACGATCTAAACGAACTTATAAAGCTTGGTAATTCTCTTGCAAAGATTGATTTAATTTCAGATTCCAAGTCTTTATCCAACGAATTTTCTAGGCTCAATGAAAGTACAATTTGTTCAAATTGATTCAAGTGGAAATGTTTGAATAAAGTGTTCAGACTGATGTGCTTTAATGGAGAGCTGTCTGATTTGGAGAATATATTAGAAAATCTTTCGAGATGAGTAGTAGAACTAACCAAATATTTTAATTCTTTTTCGATTAGGTCTTCAACAACTGGATTTGTAATAGTATTTGTCTCAACTAATTTCGAGTTTGTCAATAATAATCTAGTTAGATAACGTGAATAAACTTCTGGAACAGTTGAATCACAAATTTTATGGATTTGAACAAATGTTTGATGAAAGTTTAGTTGATTGATATTGGCAACAAGAATCGCTAGTTGAGATGTAGTAATTTTTAAGAGATCTTGTGATATTTTGTAATCTTTTCCTTTTGAGTTCGATAACTCCAATTTCGAGCCCTCTTTTGGGCGAGTTGGTTCTTGATGAGACAAACTTAAAGGATTAATACTTTGAAACCTTTTTTAATGAACAACAACCAAATTAGGTACTATCAAGGGGAAATTCCACAAAGTTTAAATCAAAAGCTGGTGATTTTGAAGGCCTTACTTTCTGATTTCAAGATATTAGTTTCCATTAAAGAAGTGAAACTCTCGATGGCGCCGAGATCAAATTCAGAATCAAACTTACTGATTTTCAACTCAATGATATGATAGTTGAACTGATATTTTATTCAGATAATGATAAAAGGCTTTTGAATAACGATTCTTCCAGCTATAACGGGATCAATGGCAAGATTTTTGAAGAGTATACAATCACTATATAGGGCCAAATCACAAAGTTTTTTTTTCCATCGAAATCTCCTTCGACTACCAAAATTCACCAAAGCTTGTTTACGTCGGGGTAACCCTTGCCATGGGCGGCCGCCGCCTACCCATTTATTAGCAACTTCTACGGCTATGTAATATTTATTAACTAACCAGAGTGAAGTTAACCACCCATAGTATCAAACTGGACTTTTAACGAGCTAAATTGGGTGTCTCTAAGTGAAGTTCTGAGATACAGACTCAGATGGTGTTTTGACTTCCCGAATAGGAAATTACAAAAATTAAGAGTGGACATTCAACTTTCTCTGTTAAACTTGAACCAACATCATCACCTCTAACAACAACAACTAAAGGTGCTCTAACAAACAATGCTTTTACCACCTGATAATTTCGGCCTAGTGGAGGAAGGGATATGTGAGTAAAAGCTCTCGGTGGAAGAAGCAATGATTCCTAACAGCTATAACACAGACCGTTGTTCTAAACTTGATGCCATCAATTTTGCATTTCTTGAAACATTACAATTGAAGTCAATTGTTTTACTTGATAATGAATCGCCAATGATGAAAAATTTCCAAAATTTCATGACTTTGAACGGTATAAATGCAATCAAATTTGAAAACCAATCAATAAACACAGAGATTAATGAAAATAATCCAGATTGGATGGTGTTCAGTAAGGAAATTGTGACTAAAATATTCCAAGTACTTTTAAACAAAAATAACTTTAACGTTCTAATCATTGATAAGACAAGTGTCATCGTGGGTTTACTAAGGAAAATATGCAAATGGAATTGCTCAAGTTTGATTTCAGAATATAGACTATACAGTGGTAAAAACTCAAACTATTTTGCAGAGACGTTTCTTGAGCTTGCAACTTTGAAATTAAAATCAACATTCCCATTGAACTCTTCCAACATGATGAGATCACGATCCAGTAGAAATAGCTCTTTAGACTATGATTTGCTAAGCGAACGTCGGTTTTCTGAAGACATTGATGGTGAGGATGATGATAATGAAGAAAGTTTATTATCAGGGTCTCCTCAAGTACCCAAAAATCTTTTACGAATGGCTGAATTGAGGAAAAAAAGGAAGAAATCTGATGCAAAATTGGATGCTGAAAGCTCTTTCTTCAGCTATAGTGATTACAGCTTTTATCACCCATTGCAAATATTTAAAAACATTGAGATAATTGAAATTATATTACCCTATGAAAGTGACTTACCTGAATGGTTCAAAACTCAAAGAGATATATGGGAGGAAGAATACCGTGCAACTTTATAAATTTACTCATGTTAAGAGTCTGTTTTCTCATCTTGATTCAAATTGTTCTTGCTTTTCACCAAAATTGCTAAGATTAAACAAACAAAGGTAAGTGGCACCCAAACAAGGAAAACTGTTTTCAATGAGACTGAATATATTGTTTCCAACTCTGCTAACTTTTCACCTTGGAAAATATATGAAAGGCTGACTTTTCGATTTATATTGCTGATGATATATTGTCTATCTTTACTTGATAACTCATGTTTGCCGAGCTCTTTAATCAACTTACTGGAGTAAATCAAAGAAGAAATCGCAACACCAATTGAATTACCAAACGTTTTGAAGACAGCTTTAGTTGATAATACAAGTGATACCATATCTGATTGTACTTTCTCTTGAATTTCTGTTGTTATTGGTGTGAATATGAATCCAGCTCCACATCCCATACAAATCAAAATAATGACTGCTGTTTCCAAAGGAGTTTCTTTGTTCAAAAGTGTTGAGGTTAAAATCGTACCTATCAAAAGTAAAATGTATCCTGTTATGATTACAATTTGGAAGACCTGGTATTTTGATATTAATGCACCAGAAATCATTGAGCCTAGAGAAAGAGGGATCAAAAGAGCCAAAAGAATGATGGGAACGTTTGTCAAATTGTATTCTTGCACCATAATAAACTGGTATGGCAAGTAGTAGATCATTGAAGAATAAATTATACTGATTAACAATGTCTGAATCAAAAGCATAACAACATCAAGATTCTTGAAAAATCCGAGAGGAATCAATGGGTAAGCCACTTTTGATTCTGTGATGATCAATAAAATAAATGACAATAGAGAAAATATCACGCTTAAAATCACCCCCAAGCTTGTCCATTCCCATGTTATACCACCCATGTTCAACGGTATAAGAGCTAAAATAACAGCAGTTGAGCTAAAAAAAAGTCCGATAAAGTCAAAATCTTTGCGTTTGCCTGTTTTGGTTTTCCTGTTGGAGATTGTGATTATACTCACAAATGCTGTCAAAATGAATACACAACCCATGAAAAAAAAATGTCGTCTCCAACCACTATGGGTTGTACTCCTAACAAATGCTGATGAAATGAATGGACCAATACAGCTTCCAATACCAATGAATAATCCCAAAACACCTTGGAATTTCCCAACATCTTGAGAAGCAACAGATTCAGAAACTATAAATATTGCAAGAGAGATAACCCCACCATTCCCAAAGCCACTTAAAGACCTTACGATATAAAATGAAATGCTATTTTGTACGAATGCTGATAAAAGAACAAATATCCCAATAATAAAGAGACTTGATATCATCAAATTTTTACTTTCATAAATTGTTGTCAATCTTCCAATGAGTATGTTGAAAATTGTGCTTGCTATCAATGCACCAGTTCCTGCCCATTGTATGGAAGTATGAGCATTTAAATCATCTGATATGAATGGTGATATGATAGGCATAGCTGTTTGATCTGCCATTGCCATCATTGCTGAGAACGAAACCGTGGATAGTATACCAATTAACTCTACTATCGTGAAGTTTGGTTTCTTCAAAGTTGTTGATTCATCTGATGGACGGGGTATTTCTTTCTTCTCCTGCAAGTTACTATCGGCTCCCAGTACTGTCATGGTTGTCTCTTTACTAGATTTTATAGGTCCTATAAACGAAAGGAATAAGGTCCAAACTACTCTGTATTTATCAATAAAACATTAATATTACACAAAAACCAACCTATCAATTAATTGACAGAGTAATCTATCGAATCCCAAGAGAACTGAGCCCCTTATGATTCTGAATTATCCTAATTCGCAAACACTCTACGGTAGATATACACTCAATTATATTTTTGAAACTGTTAGTCTTGTAAAAGTTACCTCATAGTGAAGTATCAGTTGGACCGTATAATATCACCGATCAACGTATTTCCTTATTCGGTAATCATTCCATATCGAGTAATTGACTGAAATTTCAATTATTACTTGATCGTGGCCCTAATCAAAAACTATCATAACGTTTTTTTTATGAAATTAATTGAAACACTCAAACTGGAGTCAGCAGCCATAATAATAATAATAATATATCTCTATTATTCTTGATAGTTGTATTACCAACCTCATTAAAATAAAAAAAAAAAAATAAAGTCAGATAGGAATTAACTATATTTGAAGTGCTTGGGAATAAGAAGAAAATAGTGGTACTTCAATCATAGATAGCAGTGCTCAGGTCCGATAGTTTAACTTGCTTTAAAGATGTTTCAAGCTAACAATGAAAATGGTTCTATTGCATCTCCATCTACTGTTAAAAAGGCTCGAATCCGTAAAGCTTGCGATTCGTGTAATGTGAAAAGAACTAAATGTGATGGAAATCATCCTTGTTTACAAGTGAAAATTGAATGTACGTATCTACGGCAAGAGAAGAGAAGAGGTAGAGCAAGTGAGAAATATCCAAAAGACATAAAGAAACGGAAGACCAAGACTTCTCCAAAGACAGAAGATTTACAATCAAGTCCTGCTAGTGTATTTAGTGGTAATGGGAGCAGCTCTGGAGGTGTAACAAGTGGAGGAAGTGTGGGAAGTAGCGGTGTTGGGATACCCAGCAAGAAACCAGATGCTTCATTGATAACACATAGAAGCAATTCTACTTCAAATGGATTTTCATTTACACCTCCACAAATTTCACCAACAAGCTCAGACTATTCACTGCCCAAAGATTTTGATCTTGGAACTCCAAAATATCCAATTTTAGAAAATATTCGTGATGATTTAACGATTATCGGACTTCCATATCATGTTGCCGACGATTTATTTGAATTCTATTTTGATGAATTTTATCCTCCAGCTTCGAAAGTTTTTTCAATCTTAAGACATTGCACAATGCTTGAAAATAAACGGAAAACACAACCAAATTTATTACTTGCCATCATGCTCTCATCTGCTGTTCAAATTGATAATAGATTCTTTGCGGGAAGTACAAGAGCATATGTATGCAAGAAAATGTATGAATTAATCCAAGAAAAGCTGCCAACTAATATAAAGAGTGCCACTCTGGATGATTTCATTGTGGTTGTTCATTTAGGATTTTTTATGCCTTGGTTATCATATCCAATAGATTCCGTTTATTGGTGGGAGTTTGGTTATGAGCTTGGTTTGGAGTTGAAATTATTGAGTGATGATCCACGGGATTCTGAAGAAGTTAAGGAAGAAAAAAGACGTGCTTGGTGGGGGTTGTATATACTGGATCGTTTAACGGCAATTTGCTTTAACAAAGATGTTGTTATTCAAGATGATGAATGTTTGGATGTTTACCTACCTGGTGATGAATCTCAGTGGGTTCATTATACAGATCCTATAAGGCCAGCAGAGTTGAATTTAACAAGAGTAAAATCGGTTAGATTTGATCAGGTTTCAGATGGTATATATGGATGGTTTTTACCATTGGCAAAATTGATGGGGGCGTTTGTTCAATACAAATCAATTTGTCAAAATGGCGTTGATGATTCTAAAAAATTTGCTCTCAAGAATCAATTAATCGCATCTGCGAATGCCAATTTGGAAGCTATATCTAAGAATGAACTTGTTGCTTATACAGCAGGCTGTCCTGAAAAGGAAAAATCTTATAGTTTAGATATGTGTTGTGCCAAATATATCAATTTGGTGTTGGGATTTGTCCTTGAGGATATTGAAGGATGGGAAGTATTAGGTGATTTGGATAAAAGTCCATCTGAAGCTCAATATCAAAGACTTGCTCAATGTATTCAAATTTTAGAGGAAATTTTAAAACTTGATGAAGATTTACACAGATATCCATTTTTAATTAGTTTTTTCCTTTTCTTATTAGGAGTTTCAATTTTATCCATTCTAAATGATATAAGAAGTGCTGATCATACTAATGTTACCAAAATTAATCGTTTCAAATATTATGTAAAGGTTTTGGTTAGATGTATGGAAGCAGTTATGATTACTTTCCCTTCTGATTTTCTTAAAATGGTTAGAAGTCAATTGATTTGGAGTATTAAAGATTGTGAAAATTTAATTTTACTTACAGATTACATTGAAAAGTTTAAAGATAATGCAAGAAAGAGAAAAGATGCACTCAGAGCTTATAGTTGGGCAGAAGGTGGACGTGGTATCGCGATTTAAAAATTTTGTTATACGATGGATCATGTGTTTTTTTTAACGTCAATAATTAATTATTTGTATTATACTTTACATATGTAGTTTTATTAATCAAAGTTAATATCAGTTTCATCAGCAACATTAAGTGCTTTACCTTTAACTTCTAAGAATTTTTTTGTTGCAAATTTAGTAGAATTATAATCTTTCCATATTTGATTATCATGACAACATCCAATGTAAGTTTGATCAAATTTTTTCTTTTCTTCTTCTGGGACATATACACATTTGTTTTCATCAACAAATAATCTAAGATGATCTTTGAAATGATAACCTGATGGAATTTCTAAATATTCATCAGGTATTATTTTTGGAACATTAGTTAATTTTCCTTCATATACTGTTTTATTCAATGGTAACAATGATGGTAAATACCAAAAATTACCTCTCCCTGTCACAACATAATCTGATAATTTTGTACTTTTAGTTTTCTCTGCAATATCTGTTGGAATTCTTGGAGCATCAATTACACCAACTAGTTCAACATAAAGACCTGTTCTTGTATCTATTACTCTTCCATCAATTGCATCTGGAGCAGCACCACCATCATTATATCTTGCTCTTTCAAGATACCATGGTGAAATATCTATGAGGAAATTACCAGTACCATTTCTTGGATCTGAAATTACTAATGAGTAATTAAATGAATTAGCAATTCTTGCCAAATCAGCAGCTGGTAATTCAAATCTAACTGTATCTTCCCAAGGACCAATTAAACCGTTTGAATTCCATGAAGTTAAAGACATATCAGCCAACCAAGTTGTTATACCTAAATTAGTACATAATTGTAAATAATTTTCCACAACGCTATGTAAAGATTTTTTTTTATTTAAATTGTTTAATTTTTTGTTAAAAAATCTCCAATCATATTGTTCTTCAGATACCCAATTACCATCTCTTGATTTAATTTGAACATTTCTAAAATGACGATTATCATGATGTCTAGCTGCATTAGCAAGTTGACTTTTCTCTTTTGAAGATGGAACACTAAATGCACTTTTGTCTACGTTTACTTTATCAACTTTATCAAGATTGAAATTGATTAATTCTCTTTTCAATGCATCAGAGATTCCTTTTATTTCATCACTTGGATCAATTGGAGCTCTTATAATTAAATCTTGTGTTGTTCCTTGATGTTCTTTCATTTTTCTTTGAACAAATTCATCAATCATTGTACTTTCTTCAAGACTTAATTTTTTACCAACTTTAGTGACAAATGCTAATTCACCAGCTAAAAATATTAATTTATTTGGTAATGGAGCAGCTGTATAAAGATATGATTTACCTCTAATTGATAATCTAAATTCTGTTTCAGGCTGTAATGAAGGATTAATAAAGACAAAACCTAAATTTTTTGGTTCATCTAAACAATTAGACCAAGGAATTCTTGTAGTTGCACCTAAAGCACCTATTCTGAAACAATTTGGTTTTTCATCTAATAAAGGTTTTAATATATTAAGATCAACAAAATCTTTCCAATTAAAATTAAATATTGGAGGCTGTTGAGCTGAAGATCCAGAGGTTGATTTTTGGACATAATTTTTGATAGATTCTAAATAGAGGGACATTGTTGATCTAAAATCTAAAGTATCTTGAACATGTTCATAAGGTGCTATTGGTAAAACTGAAACATCTGATTCAAATGGGAATTCTTCAAACATTGTTGGTTTTTTCAAACTAGTAAGGGCATAGGGATCCACATATGTGTTTGTATCCAGTTTATAACTATCATCGAATTGGACATTATCGATTTGATAACTTTCATTTGATTTGTTCTTGGAGAAGTAGACAAATACACCAAATATCAAACAAATTAGATAAAGTATAGGAACGAATTTTTGAAAGTTTTTCAAAGCTTTCTTTATCCTTATTTCCAATGAAAGATTTTTAGGAACAAATTTATAGTCCTCTTTTGAGGCAGGTGAATAATCACTGCTCATCTTTGCCTGACGAACCAAGTACGTTGTCTAGATGGTTTAATTTCACAGAGTTTATTGATAGTAGGAAAATTAAAATTAAAAAAAAAAAAAAAAAAAAGTGTTGAAAATTGATCAAATTGATTCCTATAATAGATATAGTGTGTCGCTTATGAAACAAAGGAGGAAAGAATCAGAATGGTGTTTAAATTAACTACAGATTGATATATAGTTCTTTTTTTGATTTATTAAAAGTTATGTAAGTGGTCTTCAAAACGCGTAGTTAGTGTCAGGTTACTGCAAAACTGAATTTGCAAACCTATTAAAGACACATTCTGCAAGCCCACAGTTCACTCTCTGGGATTCGTTTACTTCGATAGTCTTTTGTATCGCAGAGGACCAATGGCCCTCCTCAATGGCACAACCAAAGAGATAAAACCCATGATAATAATTCATGGAGAAGAGAAACTGTTTAAAGAGGAAGAGAAGCTGAAAATGAAAAATTTTCTTATAGAGGATCCAGATTCACAGACTGTGTTCGCGATAGTTAGGGCCACTCTGATGGACAGTAATGTGGGTATACTATACAGAGAGGGTTTTCAAGGTAGTTCTAATAGTAGGTGTGATTTATATATTTTCTGGGAGCCTCAAATGGTCTTTTCTGGTTCTTTATTTATATGTTTATCGGTGTCGATGTCCACATAACTGGTCGGGTGCTTCGAGATATTGATAAAGAACTACATGCTGCCCCTGCCGATTATGACTGACGAGTTGGATATCAAAGTGGACAAAAGTTGAATTGATGTGTGTTTTTTCCAACTTCCCATACTTTAAAAGACTATCAATTGCATTAACAAAATGGTCAAGTAAGTGTATTTCAATGGTGTCATGTGTTGGCTGTACTGACAATTGATTACAGGAAAGTTTTATTATTGGGTTCAGGTTTTGTTGCCAAACCAACTGTTGATATCTTAGCTAAAACTGAAGGTGTCGAAGTCACTGTTGCTTGTAGAACTTTGGAAAAAGCTAAGAATTTAGCTTCTGATGTTGCCACTGCCATCTCATTAGATGTCTCCAAGGAATCAGAATTAGATGCTGCTGTTTCAGATCATGATTTAATCATTTCATTGATTCCTTATATTTATCATGCTACAGTGGTTAAATCTGCTATTAAACACAAAAAAAATGTTCTAACAACTTCTTACATCTCTCCAGCTTTGAAAGAATTGGAAGATCAAATCAACGAAGCTGGTATCTTGGTCTTCAACGAAATTGGTTTAGATCCAGGTCTTGATCATTTATATGCTGTTAAAACAATTGATGAAGTCCATAAAGCTAATGGTAAAATTAAATCATTCATCTCTTATTGTGGTGGGTTAGCTGCTCCAGAAGATGCTAACAATCCATTAGGTTATAAGTTCAGTTGGAGTGCTAGAGGTGTTTTATTAGCGTTGAGAAATTCAGCAACTTTTTATAAAGATGGTGAAAAAGTTGAAGTTGATGGTCCTGAATTAATGGGTTATACTGCTCCTTACAAAATTAATGAATTCACTGAAAAAGGTTTAGTTGCTTATCCAAATAGAGATTCAACTGTTTTTAGAGAACTTTATAAAATTCCAGAAGCTGAAACTGTTATTCGTGGTACCTTACGTTTTGAAGGTTTCCCAGAATTTATTAAAGTTTTGGTTGATTTAGGTCTTTTAAAAGATGATGAATCTGAAATTTTTAATGAAAAAATTGCTTGGAAAGATGCTTTAGCTAAATATTTAAAAGCTGAATCTTCAAGTGAAGAAGATTTAATTAAAATTATTGAATCAAAAACTAAATTTGCTGATGAAGCTGCTAAACAAAAAATCATTGATGGTTTCAATTGGTTTGGATTATTATCTGATGAAGAAATTGATCCAAAGGGTAATCCATTAGATACTTTATGTTCACGTTTTGAAAAATTATTACAATTCGAAAAAGGTGAAAGAGATTTGGTTGTATTACAACATAAATTTGGTATTGAAAATGCAGATGGTACTACTGAAACTCGTACCTCTACTTTAGTTGATTATGGTGCTCCAACTGGTTCAGGTTATAGTTCAATGGCTAAATTAGTTGGTACACCAGCTGCTGTTGCCTCTCAATTGATTTTAAGTGATAAATTACCTGTTAAAAAGGGTTTGATTGCTCCATATTCACCAGAAATCAATGATCCAATTATCAAAATCTTGAAAGATGAATACAAGATTGAATTGATTGAAAAGACTTTATAGATTAAAGAACTTGTTTAATTGATTAATTATATCTATATTGATTTGATGTAGTTAACCCGAACATAAGTGGCAGATAATTTAGTGCGCTTTGTCCGTCGGATATATAAAAAAAATTAAAAAATTAATAGCATTCAACTTTCCATTATATTTATCAAGGGATATTAACACAATGTTGAGAAGATCTTCTAAAAGTATCAAAAGATGCTTCTCTTCTTTAAATATATCTGAAGAAATCAGACAAGCATTGAATGATAAAACACCAATTGTTTCCTTAGAATCCACAATTATTACCCATGGTTTACCATTTCCTCAAAATCTTCAAATGGCTCAAAAAGTTGAATCAGAAATAAGGAAATATGGTGCAATACCAGCAACTACTGCTTTCATCAATGGTGTTCCAAAAGTCGGATTATTAGATCATGAACTTGAATTACTAGCCAATTCTTCAAATGCAATGAAAGTTTCTAGAAGAGATATACCTTTTATTATGTCACAAAAATTAAATGGAGGAACTACAATAAGTGGGACAATGATTTTATCCAATAGAGCAGGTATCAAAGTTTTCGCCACAGGTGGACTTGGTGGTGTTCATAGAGATGGTGAAAATACAATGGATAT
This sequence comes from Hansenula sp. Y91-04, assembly GCA_037042445.1. Classification (NCBI taxonomy): domain Eukaryota; kingdom Fungi; phylum Ascomycota; class Saccharomycetes; order Phaffomycetales; family Wickerhamomycetaceae; genus Hansenula; species Hansenula sp. Y91-04. The sequence continues at coordinate 24,939 of JAXQKK010000023.1, read as the reverse complement.
AAGTGCTGATTTGGATGAATTAGGTAAAACTCCAGTAGCTGTTGTTTGTGCAGGTCCTAAATCTATATTAGATATTGAAAGAACAATGGAATATTTAGAGACAAAAGGTGTTTTCGTTGGTACTTATGGACCAGATGGAACTAATATACCTGGGTTTTATACTCGTGATTCAGGTATAAATTCAGTCTATAATTTTCAAGATTATCAAACAGCTGCAAATATTATAAAACAAGGTGAATCTTTAAACTTGAGTTCTGGTATGTTATTTTGCATTCCACCTCCAGAAAATGTTGCCTTAGATAGTGATTTCATTAATGATGTTATTGACAAAGCTAATCATGAAGCTGTTAGACGAGGAATCAAGGGGAAAAAAATTACGCCATTCTTATTAAGTAACATTGCTGAAGCTACTAAAGGTGAAAGTGTTAAGACAAATATTGAATTTGTTTTAAATAATGCTCGTGCAGCAACTCAAATAGCTGTTGAATACACTAAACTTGGTGAAGGGTCCCCTTTTGTTGAAATTAAGAAAGAGTCCGTCGATTATATCGCTAAATCACCTTCAAAACCAAGCGATTCCATTGTTATTGGTTCTATTGCTTTAGATAGATCATGTTTATCTAAAACTAAAGTAGTTCTTAATGACTCTAACCCATCAAATATAGTTTCATCAATTGGAGGTGTTGGTTATAATGTTGCTCTTCAATCTTTTAAATTTGGTAATAAAAGTTTGAAATTTGTTTCCACTATTGGAAATGATGTTTCAGGTAAAGAAATACTTGGTGGTATGGAATTGCCTAATCATTCGATAGAAATTAAAGATGGTCTAAAAACATCTGAATATATCTCGTTCCATGACCCTCAAGGTGGCTTGGTTGTTGCTGCTGCTGATATGGGGATTGTGGAAAACTTATCATCTAGTTATATTGAACAAGAATTAAACTCTAGTGAACCGAAACTTGTGTTGATGGATGCAAATCTTTCTCCACAATCATTACAAAAAATTATTGATTCATCTATTAAATCAAATTTTTATGTTATTTTTGAACCAACTTCTGCTCCAAAATCAACAAGGTTAAGTAAAACAAATTTGAATGTTTTCCCTGAAAATTCTATTGTGTTGAGTACCCCAACATTAAATGAATTAAAACATATGTATGAATCATTTGAAGAAGCGGGTCAATTTGAACTTGATAATTGGTTCCCAATCATCGATGCCTTAGAAATTGACAAATCACTCCGAATTAGAATGGAGACTATATCAATGAGAAATCCAATGTACAAGAGGATAATTTCTGAAGGTATTTTACAAGCCGGCGTTAGTTTATTACCATACATCAAGACACTAGTGATTAAAGATGGATCTAACGGCGTTTACCTACTTTCTATTCATCAAGATATTTCACAATTGAAAGAACAGAAAACTGGACCAGAATTTTCATTGATTTGTAAAGGAAAGACTATACAAGGAAAGACAATTGGTGTGTTATTCGAGCACTATTCAGTTCCAGTTGTTATAGAAGGTATTGATAATGTCACTGGTGCTGGAGATGCGCTAGCTGGATTCTTATTACATGCGCTCACCGAGAACGGTCCAGATATCTTATCCAGTGACTTAAGAGCTGAAATCATTCAAGAGGCTCAAAAAGCCGCAGCAAATAAGCTCATAGAATATAGAAGCTAGATAGATCAACTTGGTGTACTATTAGTACATGTTTGCATTAATTACAACGTAGAGCCTGTATTGTCAAATTATGCTTCTCGTTTGTTCACTTTTTTTTTTCAGATAACAATCGCACGTCTTGGAAGTTCCTAATACGGCAATAGCTTGATTGCACACGATAAGATAATAGGTGAAATTAAAAAAAAAAAACTATTCAACGTTGGGAAAAACGCCCTGGTGCAACAAACTCCGCGGGAATCCTCTAAACTGTCAAGATAACAGATATCTTTGGGGAATAGAGTACTTATAGAGTTGAGATGTAGGTCTATTTCTAACATGAAGGGGACCATGAGCAATTAAAGTCAAGAATCATGTCAACATCCAAGACTACAGGATTCTCAGAACACTCTATGTCTGTACGTTCATCACATCCATTTAGTGGCCATGGTGCTACACCAACTTCTGTGATTGATGATAATGTTCAATTAGCAGAATTGGGTTATAAACAAGAATTAAATAGAACTTTCTCGCCTATTCAGGTCTTTGGTATTTCATTTTCTATTATGGGGCTTTTACCAAGTATTGCTACTGTTTTAGTTACTGGTTTAACTGGTGGTCCCGTTTCATTAGTTTGGGGTTGGTTGATTGCAGGATTATTTTTGATATCCATTGGTATTGGAATGTCTGAATTGGCATCTTCTGTTCCTACATCTGGTGGATTATATTTTTGGACTTATATGTTTGCACCTGAAAAATATAAAGTACCTTTATCTTTTTTCATTGGTATTACCAATTCTTTAGCATTAACAGCTGCATTATGTTCAATCACATATGGGTTAGCTGAAAATATCATGGCTTGTGGTGTACTTTCAAATCCAGATTTTGAAATAACAGATGCTAATACTTATGGTGTTTTTGCTGGTTGTGTTATACTTCAAACCATAGTTACATGTTTTGGTTCAAAATCTACTTCTAAATTACAAACACTATCTATTATTGTTAATGTTATTTTGATAATTATCTTTTTAATAGCTTTACCAATTGGTACCAAAAAAAATGTTGGACAATTTAATGATGGTGCATTTATTTTTGGTAAATTTATGAATTATAGTGATTGGTCTGATGGTTGGGTTTTTATGCAATACGGATTAGGACCAGCTGTATGGACCATTGGTGCATTCGATAGTTGTGTTCATATGTCTGAAGAAGCTAGAGATCCTTCTAAATCTGTTCCAATTGGTATTCTTGCATCAATTTCAATTTGTGCAATTGTTGGATTCATTATCACTATTGTTATTTGTGCTTGTATGAGTACGGATATTGATTCTATTATGAATACTTCAACTGGTCAACCACTTGCTCAAATTCTATGGGATTCATTAGGTAAACGTTGGGCTATGGGTATGATGGGTGGAATTGCAGTTGGGCAATTCATGATGGGAGCAAGTACTTTGATTGCAATTTCAAGACAAGTTTGGGCATTTGCTCGTGATGATGGTCTTCCATTATCAAATATTATTAAAACTGTTAATAAAAAATTAAGAGTTCCACTTAATGCAATTATTTTCAGTTCAATTGCATCTTTACTTTTAGGATTATTATGTCTTATTGGAAGTACAGCTGCTAATGCTTTGTTTAGTTTATCAATCATGGGTAATTATATTGCATGGTATGTTATTTACATTTTGTGTTTTCGTTAATTAAATTAAATCCCAATACTAACAATTTTTTAGGGTTACACCACAAATACTTAGATTCTGTTGTCCAAAAAGTGCCAATTTTACACCAGGTAAATTTTATCTAGGGAAAATATGGTCTCCAGTACTAAATTATATATCCATATTTTTTCAACTCTTTATAATTATAATGGTTTGTTTCCCAGATAATAAAGAAGTTGCAAAAGATACTATGAATTATACAATTGTTATCAATGCAGGTACATGGATTTTATCAATGGCATATTACTTTGCCTATAAGCATAAAACTTATGTTGGGCCACGTTCTAATTTGGATGACGAAGATGTTATAACAGGTACAGAAGTTGCTCAGTACACTTCACAAGATGCTTTACTGCCATCTAAGCTTATAGATTAAGTTTTATTTAGATTGTTTGAACGTTCATCATTTGATTCATCATGTAGTGAAACATCACATTCATGACTTGTACTTGCTTTACAATTAAAGCAGTTATTATGTATTACAAAGATCGAATAGCCGGTTAATTAAAGTGTTAATGACGGCATAATTACCACAGGGGTTCTTCAATATAGCAATACTATGTCAGCGCTGACATAACTTTCCGGGGTTGCCTGCATGAAAATTCGAAATATAGTAGCAAGATTAGCTTTTTTTGCTAAAACCCTTGGGGCTCGAGCCAAAACATTCGATCATGGTTACAAATAGCAATGTTTGTAGTTATTTTTAATACCACATAGATTGCTACATTGCTATATATTTAGAATTGTGTAGAAAAGCTATAAATATCAAGGTTAATCCCAACTTTTTTAGTAGTTGGACATCTCTTCATAACTATTATACTACTCATCAAAAACAATTACAATGTCAGACTTAGGAAGAAAAGATTTCACAGACAAAGCTGCTGAAGCTATCAAGCCAGATGACCAAAAGTCATACCTACAACAAGCCAAGGAAGCCATCACTGGTAAAGTTGATGACGTTCAAAGAAACGCCCAACCAAATGAATCAAAATCTGCTACTCAAAAAGCTGGTGATTTCATTTCTGGTGGTAAAGATGATGCTGCTTAAACATAATGCCATTATGGTTCGATGTATAATTTAATGAAGATATGCATTTAGTTTAATGTGTCGTGTAGGAACTTATGGTTGTAGTGCTCCTTAAAGACATGAAATAACCTTTCACAAAGGCCAATGGAAGAATGATGGCTCTAGCGTTGAAAACGTTGTCGATAACCTGTAGAAAAAAATGTTGACTGACTCCTACAGATGTATAGTTTGACTCAGTTTTTCGTCTCAAGGAAGTTTCGTATCTTTTAAAAATATCTTTATATGTATAACAATATTATAAACAATACCTGAACGTTGGATTCTCTTTGTCGGTCAAATCAGCAAATTCAGAATGCATGAAACTTGCATAATGATCAGGGTCCATCTCATTCATACCTTTTTCTCTCATTTTATTCAAACATAAGTAATAGACATATAGAGCAATAATCAAAACTAACCCAACTGCTTCACAAGCTACGATTGCAATCTTACCACCTGTGTAAGGAGGATCTCTGAACGTTTGAGGACCAACAATGTTTACAACACAATAAGCAATTAAGTAAATAGCAGTTGATGTGGTTTTCTTTGTATGGCCAGCTGCATTAGATTGGAAACATGATAGACTGCAAATCGTGGTAACAGGTAGAACATATTGAATATAATACCCTGTTAGTCTTGCAGTCTTATTTTGATTTGCAAAGGCAAGCATAGAAGAGGCGAAAAAAGTAATGCACATAGATATTAAAGAAACAATTAATCTATGTGGTATAATTCTGGTAAGATAAACCAGCCCAATGCAACCAACAACTTCAACACCACCGCCAATTGTTTGCATCAGCAATGCTTTCTTTGAATCGAAATGAAAATCATCCGTCATTAACAAGCTACCAAAATTTGTCAATGCACCATTTGGAATATTAGAGGCAATTGCAAATAATGCAAATAACCAAGTAAGAGGATCTTTTAAAGCTTCCAAAAATTGATACTTTTTGAAATGATGATTACCAAAACCTTGTTTATTTTCTCTTATTCTTTCAACAACCATAAGTTTTTCCTCCTCTGTTAAAAACCAGGCTTTAGATGGAGCATCTGGGATATGTAACCAAAATATAAATGACATAGCAACACTCATCAAACCTGTCACAACAAACAAAACCTTCCAAGCAGCAAAACTATATGATTCACTATGGAGGGCACATCCATATGCAATTGCACCACCCATAATGATGCCAATCCCATTACAAGAAAACCAAATTGATGTTCTTGTGAAATGTTCTTCCTTTCGATACCATTGTCCAGTCAATATCACCATGGCTGGACTAATTGCAGATTCAAATACACCCAATAATACTCGTAGTGCAATAAATCCAGCATAATTGGGAACAGCATGAAGACAAAGTAAAGCACCCCAAATAAAAATAAAGATGGCTGTAGTTTTTGCTAATGGGTATCTTTGTAATAAATAATTTGCTGGAAATTCAAAAATTAAATATCCAAAATTAAATGCTGTACCACACCATGAATACATAGATCCAGTCATGTGTAGATCCTCTTTTAAACCCATCACTGCAGTATATGAATTGGTAGTTTTATCCATAAATTGTAATGCATATAAAAAGCAAAGTAAAGGAAGTAGATACAGATCAATTTTAAGAAGCAGTCTTTTGTCTTTTTCTGGATCAAAAGCTACACCTTTAGTCTCGCTTTCAATAGCCAATTGCATTGCATCATCAACATTTTGTAAAGGCTCGACTTGTAACACTGGAGATATATAAGCAGCCGAAACCTCACCACTTGTTTTCCGATCTTGATTTACTCCTTCTGCACTTTTAACACTGGACATTTTCAATACTTGACATTTCAACCATATTAAAATGTTGTTTCGAAAGGACTGGTTTAGCTTCTTATACGAAATCAATTCAAGAGGCATTTAAATGGAATTTAAACCTATTGAGCTGAACTCCACAATCAACCGATATTCCATACTGAAAACTATATGCCATTATTCACCCATAATCGTTTAAATTAAAGTCCCTGCTGACTTCCCCAACATTCATTGAGTCATGAGCTTGCAATACGACGGTATTAAATGTGTCTTCTTCGGCTTTGAGTATTTCAGATGTACGATAATTCGCGAAAAAGTCAGCTATATACTAAAGAACAACTTTAAGTAGTGATTGAGATTGATAACTATCCGTTATGCTCTAGTTCTTATGATTGATTCCCCAATTTAGCTATGTTCTATGCAAGCATTTTTGTAATAGCCTGATGATAAAATCCAAACCACGCCCAAGCGTTCATTGGTCAGAAAATGCCACAAGTGAGGCTGACTTGTCATAGTTTTGGACAATTAAATTGATGTTAGTCAATAACTAAACCCAATAGACTTCAGTGTCTATAATCCTATCGGGTCGGGCCAATGATACTGTAAAATCGATATTGATCCAGCAGTCACACAATAGGCCATAATTTGTTTGGTTGAAACATCCATCAGGTGCAGCTTGTATGCTTAGAAATGGTTGTATAAGCGCAAAGAGAAATCTACCTAAATATTGTTATGAAAAAAGGTATCATTGCTTGTATAGGAACGGTTGGGTCTCTATCAGAATTATTTAACAACGATGACTATCCCAAATAGTGAATATAAGAAGTATTCTGCCTGGTATTGAAATTTTATTCCTCATTATAGAGATGTCCAAGACCCTTTAGAAGTCTTTGATGTTTCTTTGTTACAAGAGGGAACAATTGATCTCGAATCTAAGGATTCAAACCATGATGCTCAAAAGTATGAATTTAGAGATGAAGCTAACAGGAAATGGTACAAAATCTTCGACGAATATGAGTATCGCTTTAATAAATATCATCGTCAACAAAAAACTTGGTTTGGTTGGTTTGATTAAAATGCCTCTACTTTGGAAAAAAAATTGTTAATTAAGCTTGATTTAACTATAGTTACTTTTGAAATCATGGGCTTTTGGTCCGAAATGTTGAATAGCAGTAATGTCAGTAACGCTTATTTTTCTGGTATGGCTGAAAGCTTAAATATGAAAGGGGATGACTAATCAAGTGCTGTAGCACTTTATAATGCTGGATGTGTCATTTTTCAAGTTATATATATGTATCTCTTTCCAAGAGTTCCATTACATTATCTTTTCTGTGCTGGAAATTTATTATGGAGTTTAACAACTCTATCTGCTGCTTCAGCACATAATGTCATACACTTACAAGTTGCAAGATTTTTCATAGGAGCCTTTGAATCAGGGTTCTTCATGATGGTTCATTTCACTTTGGGAAGTTGGTATAGGCCCGATGAAATAAATAGACGTGGAGGGCTATATTATTGTGGCCTAAATCTTGGTTCTCTTACTTCTGGATTATTACAAGGACAAATATATGAAACATTGAATGGTAAATTTGGAATTCCAGGCTGGAGATGGATGTTTATTATTGATGGACTAATAACATTGCCTGTGGCAATAATTGCTTTATATCTGATACCAGGGACTCCATATAATTGTCACTCACTATTTCTCACTGATGAAGAAATATTATTGTCAAGAAAAAGATTAAAAGATGCAAATGTTAATCCACCTTCTCGTAAACCACCTCCATTTTTCAACAAAAAATTATGGAAAAAAATCTTAACAAGTTGGCAAATATATATTTTGATGGTATTTGACTGTTTATCTTGGAACTCAACAGGTGCTTTTAAAAGTTCTGGATTTGCACTATGGTTAAAATCTTTGAAAAGATACAGTACGCCGCAACTAAACAGGTTAACATCTATTCCTCCAGCACTTGGTGTGGCATTGAATATTGCTGTATGTTTTAGTGCTGATATATTTCAATCCAGATCATTCGCTATTATATGGGCTGAGGTTTTCAACATTTCTGGTGGATTAATATTGGCAATTTGGGATGTTAATGAATTGTCGAAGTGGTATGCGTTTTATCTTTCGTTTGCAGGTATATCAATAAGCTCGGTTGTCTACGGCTGGTTAAATGATATTATGAGATTTGATCCTCAAGCTAGAGCTATTGTTTTGTGCTGGGCAAATTTATTTAGTAATCAATCAACAGCTTGGACAACCCCATTATTTTTTCCAACTTCTCATGCACCTCGTTTTGCACGAGGTTATACATTTGCTGTTATTGTCGCTATAATTTTGTCGATATGGGTTGTTGTTACGTTTTATTTTTATAAAAGGCAAGAGCGCAAAAGTTCTAGACAAAATGGTATCATTCTGTATGATTCATCCAAAGGAGAATTACCAGAAGAGGTTCAAGATTATTTAAGATTCAAAAATGGAAATCAAAACTCTGAGAAGTCAGATACTTTACTGATAACCAAGTCTTTATAATAATAATTTTCTAACGAAGCATATATATCTAGGGAAAACATATGTCTTGTAAGATTTATAATATATTCTTATATAAAAAATAATAATTCAATATTTCAAATCACCAACCTGTTGGTACTTTGATTTTTGAATTCAAATGAGGACATCCTTTATGATCACAACCTTTATCTGAAACAGTTGTTCCCCACCAGTTATAATGTGAAGAACCACCAGTGTAGACAACGCAGAAATAAATTAAAATCGCAGCAATTGCAACACCACAATCCAAACCAACTGCTAAAATAAGGTTATATTTTCTCCACCAAGCGTGTTTTCTTTTGTGGACAACATAATTCAAGATGAATCCAATAACAAACCAGGTTGAATAATTAAAACCAGTGACACTTGGGATGTCACCAGCACCACCAAAGAATAAAGTTGGATCAAACTTTTTAAGAATAGTTTTCTTTGGGAACATCCATTGTAAAGCGCACACGACAATTGCAGTTAAGCCTCCAACTAAAAAGAACCACATAACCCATGAATATCTACCTCCACTTGCAAAGATGTGTTTCCCAAAAAGACCCCAAACTACCAAAGTGTTAAACTGAGTTTTTGACTTTCTGCAAATCATATGGTTCTTGGCTTTAGCAGTACAAATATTTTCGAAATGTTCCAATATATAACCAGTTACGGAAGGTGACACTATAGCTCCCCATATAGAGCCAAATAATAAGACACTCATAACAACTCTTGGTGGAACTTTCATGTAATGGCAAACTTTTGCCCCTTGAGAAGCATGCATGGCATGTTGAATAGTACCAAATCCCATCATATAGAAGTACATCAAGGCAATTGGTTGACCTCCATACCAGAATGCTGAAATAACTTCAAAGAAAGGAGCTAAGGAAACCAAATAATTTGATCTTGATTCAATCAAAGCCAATGGTAAAAATAAGCAAGCTGCGATAATTACTGCAACTATGTAACCGTCTGCTTTTAATTGAACATCATTATTAAACCCTTCAAAAAATCCAAACCCCAAAGCAAGACCAATTACACCCCAAATAATATAAAACCACCATGGAAATGACTTATACTTTGCCATAGCATCATTATGAACATCTTCTCTCTTATCTCTTAGCTGATCAATAACATCTGGCTTAAATCTTATGAAGAATGTGATCATCATTGATGCAAAAGCTGCTAGTCCTAAAGCAACATTCATCAAAAATGCAATTGGTAGCATTATTGGGGAATACTTTTTATATTTTGCAAGATCTAACTTGTATTCACTATCAACAACTTTTGCAGTATTATATGACGTACCATTAACATTATAAATTGAAGAGGTCATAATTGGGAAATGAGCCGTTTGCCATTTGTTTTGGTAGTACAAAGCTGGCATAATAATCCAAATCCAAAATACAAAAGATATAAAAATGCATGCAATGGACCAAAAAGGAGTACTCAGTGGATTATTCAATGATGTTATTTGAGTCCAATCAAATGTCAGAGGAAATAATCCTAAACCTGTATTGACTCCAAAAACTTGTGATAATGTTGCACTGTTTGGCTTGATCCAAGAAATCCAAGCTCCAATTGTTGATAAAAATGGCATAATAAAGTCAGGGAACCAAAACCAAACAAAGGAAGCAGCAAATACAATTGAAAAAAATTTAAATCTTGAAATAGTCCATTTACCAGCAGGCTCATTTGTAGGACTGTGGAAGACTTTAAACAAAGCACATGTTGATAATACACCAGGCCAGACGACATTAGCTGGAGTGACAAGAATTGGTCTAGCTAAACCAGTAAGGCAATATGCACACAAGAAACTAGAAAGTTGAAACATGATCATCTTTCCAATACCAATGTCTCTATCAAAAAATCTGAATTGCTCAACCACACTGTTATTCACCAAACCTGCACTGACAACGTAATTCACAAACATGAAAATACAGGCATGTTCTTTAGGATTGAATGGACCTGGATTGAGTGCTATCTTACGGCCAAATGGTAAAGGAATTGACCAATATGGCATAACAAAATACCATGCTTGACCTACTGGATAAGCAACAACTTGGGCAACTATAGCTGCGATATGAATTGTTGGGAAACGCATTTGAAAGAAAGAGTCAACACCTGCAATGACTGTACCAAGAGCAAATGATAATACCCACATTCTTAAAGTATTTGCATCTGCTTCATAGTCCTTTGTAGGTACAATTGCAGCAACATCATCTAATGTAATATCAACAGCTTCTGACAAATTCTGAGTTGAAGACTCTGTGGAAAGCTTGTTGTCATCATAGGACTCGTTGGAATAATCATCAATAGTAGTGATCTTTTCATTCTTCTCAGGGTCTGCTATAGGAGCTGACATTTTAAACAAATTACTGTCGGCTGTGTGTATAAAGTTATCAAAAGAATCTAGCTTCTACTTCAAGGAGAGTTTTACCATTTTATACGTCACAACCCAAAAAGCTGCTGCAATTTATTAATCGACTCTGATTCGATTATCAAGATTCAATACGAGTAAACATCAGCGGTAACTTATTGCCCGTCGTACTCTCTTAGGAGGTGTACGATGTAATATTACTAGAGTACCTTGAAAGCGCATGTTGATTAATTTGTTTTGTGTATACCGAAAATTCAAGTTTTCTGATGTGGCCAAGTTCATAATTTGACTTGCCCGAGGATTCACGGTCCGTGTACCGAAAAAACTTAATAGGTTTAAGAACTTCTCTGAAGGATTACGAACGATGAGTTTCCACAAAGATGATTCCTGATCAATTAAACACTTATTCCAGAATGATTGTTTGTTCTTAAGTCTCATGATGGGACTCCGTGGGTGTTCATTTTAAAGAAACTTGATCAGTAAATATTTCTTATATGTGCGGCGACTTAGATAACTCCATTATTAAGAGGTGAAAAGCTCCAGCCTATCAAGGAGTGTGACTTTTACTGCTTTATATATCAATTAAAGCAGAATTAATGGTGATCAGCTTATCGGCTACTATAGTGTAGAACGGCTAAATATAATTTCAAGCGTTGGTATTACATCGAAATTAATATAATTTTAAACAATTTCCAAATTTGCGAATGAGAAAGCCAAGACTCTAGTTATGCAGTCATCTGCGGGATAACATCACTTGTTTGATAACCTTAATATTTAACCGTCAAATACACTTCGAAGTTCGGGCCAATTACTCCTAGCTAGAGCTGCTACCCAATATCAAGTATCATCAGTACTAACGTATTGGATATCTATACAGATATTACATGAAAAAATGGAGCATGGACTTGACTCTAGTTGCCTAACATTATATGATTCACTCCTGCCAATCATATAAGGCCTTTAACGTCATAGTTTATGAGTAACCCATTTAGAAAGTTGTTGACTTGCACACAGCATCCGGTAAAGGATACTAGCTGAAATTACATATATATATATGTTCGTATTTGATTATAGTGAAACAGAGTCACTTTGGTTATAATTTTTTAACCGCCCGCCTATGGGATCTGGTTATAATCTCTGAAAAGGCATACGAACGTCTATGCACAACGTATGGAAACTTATATATTTAATTATCCCTCAATTTTATAAATAGTATTGATCAATAGATCATCTGTAAGGTGAAATTCCTGCGCTAGGATGTTTAGGGTAAAAATATACTACTGAATGCAGGTATTATACTGGTGCATCTCTTTTTCTAATTATTCACTGATTTCATCCGAAATTATATGATAAGCATCAGCTAATTACATTCTCAAAGATCTTTTCCAGCCTTTTTCTAAACCAACTTGTGCTCGAAGGACAATAAGGGCAATAGTACTAGTCAGCAATAGAGCTCCATCATAGATTATTGGATTTTTGTAATCCTTTCTGAGCTCCCCACCATTAGAAACAAGTAGCCCTGCCAGTGGTGATCCAATAAGTGTTCCTATTCCTCTGCTAAAATACATGAGCCCACTCATCGCTTGGTAATTTTGGTCACCAAACAGTTCCACAAGACATGTAGGTAACAAAGAAATGATTGCGCCCGAAAACACCCCATATAAAACAACAAAGGAAATAAATGTATCTTTAGAAGAACTCATCCATAACGTAAAGACTGTTGTGGTACTTAAAACACTGCAAAAAATAATAGTGTTCATTCTTCCAAATCTGTCTGCTGCGACCCCTAGGATAATTTTAAAAACGGCATTGATTGCATTGTTAACACCAATAAACACAGCACCTTGACTATCACTGAAGCCTAATGTTTTACCATATTTTGACATGTAAACCAGTGGAATCATATATCCAGCAGATTGCAAAAGTGATCCTAGAAGTTGAAGCCAAACTTTCCATGATTTAAGTTGTGAAAAAGTCAAGATTTTCCTGCTATTAAACTGAAATTGTTCACTAACAGTTTTAGGGATTTTAACCAAAAGAGAAGCAGTAATTGCACAAGTTAATATTAAAATCCCTTCAATACGTAAACACCAGCGCCAGCCCATTTTGGAAATCAAAAATCGAGAGAGTGTAGCAACTCCAAGACCACCAAATCCTGATCCGCTGAACAAAAATCCCATTGCTATTGCTCTATTCCTGTTGAAGAACATAGGAGCACAAACAACAGGTGGCATATATAACATACTGGATCCTACTCCAAACATGACCCCCTGAGTTAAGATGAATTGGTACATTGACGAACAAAAGACAGCTATGATTATTCCAAGTCCCATCAAGATCCCACCAGAGAGCATAACTGTCCTTGGTGAAAAGTAAAATAACAATGTCTTATTGAAAATACCTCCAATGTAAGTCAGGGCACTGGCAGTTGTACCAATAATTGCAACTTCAGAGTCGCTATACTGTCTTAAAGGTCCAGATGAAGATGTATAGTAATCTTGGAAAACACCAAATGAGAAATTGACCCCAAAAACAATAAAATTCGATATAAATCCTGCAAGGATGATTTTCAATCCATTTGAGCTATCTTTAATATCCAATAATAGTGAGTGCACTCTGGGTAAATTATTATCTTCGATATTGGTTCCACTTCTGGACATGCTAACATTAAGACCTATTCGTTACTTTGCATAAATAAAATTCACTATCTTGGTCTTGGAAAGGGTCCTATATATTAATAATAGCTATGTCCCGGAAATATGCGGGTTCGCTTTCCGCTTGTGTTTCGCGATATACAGTAGTCATTAATTACCACCATGAGTTGATGAATGATCACAATACATTGCTGCTATAATTTCGCAATTTTTTGGTATAACATGAATCATCAAACAGAAGCTTTTCCCAATCCCGGAGAGTAGCTAGCTATATGGCAGTTTAAATTGATTAGAGGTTAAATATTAAACAGATCAGCTTATTATTTCTCACATAAGAAAGTGTTTTTGAAAATTATATATAGGCGTTAATATAAAAGATGTGCTTTTAGATATCACGGACTAATATTTGTAATAATTACTACTAATCATATATAAAAGAAATTAATTAATTAGAAAAAAGTATAATGAGACGCTATATTTCAATTGAATCATGGAAGAACGCTCATAAATATATGACTTATTCAATATTATAAATCTCACTCCTTGATACCTTTCGCCTTGGCCTCATTTTCTGTATCCATAATCATTAATGATATGATTGAATCAGCAACTTGGGCAGCAGCAATAGAGGTTATTTCAGCAGCAGTATCGTAAGGTGGTGCTACTTCAACCACATCACCACCGACAACTTTGATTCCTTCCAAACCATCTAAAACTGTTAACAATTCTCTTGAGGTCCAACCACCAGGTTCGACGGTACCGGAAGCTGGAGCTGTTGAAGGATCCATACTGTCAACGTCCACAGAAATATACACTGGGTTATCACCAACTCTTTCTTTAATCTTCTTTATGATTTCATCTGTGCCAATTCTATCAATATCACGAGCTAAGATTCGATCGAAACCGCATTCTTCATCGTGCTTAACATCCTCTGGGCCCGGATATGGTCCCCTGATTGCAACATGAATACAAGCATCTGGGGCTAATAGACCTTTTTCATGAGCCCAATGCAAATAAGTACCATGGTTAACTGATTGATATTCAGTAATATTACCACCAAAATAATAAGGATCCCAAGTGTCTAAGTGGGAGTCAAAATGAATAACTGATAATTGACCCCAATTTTCAAAGGCACCTCTCAATGAAGGTAAAGTAATAGTATGATCACCACCCAATGTAAAAATCTTTGGGGTATTGTAAGGATTCTTAGAAGTGGTGGAATGCTTCCCAATAGCCCTTTGAGCTCTATACATTTGATCTAGTGCAACACGATTATCCAAAGTCGTTAACGCAACATCACCAGCATCAACAATTTTGTTCCAATTTTTATATGGATTAAATCCATCATATACCGAATATGCTGGTGCCAATCTTCTTGATCCAGCACGAATACCTGTAGGACCAAATCTTGCTCCGGCTCTATATGAAACACCACTATCAAAAGGTGAACCAACAACTGCAATATCGAACTTCTCTTTATCGAATAAATCAGGGTCAAAGCAGTTTGCATAAGGAACATGGGCAAATGTATTAAGACCACCAAACTCCCCACCTCTGTATAGAACAGCTGAACCGTTAAGGTCTCTCAAGTCATCTTTATCTGGATATTCATAGTCATGTTTAACTAATAACAACGAAGCAGGATCAGAGACAGGGGAAGAATGCTTCTTTGGTTCACCACCAAAAGTAGCCATTTGTTCAACACCAAGATTATCCATAATTGGTCCATAATAGCGATCAAGGAAAGGTAAGTGGGATCTATCAGAAATCTTTGCATCTGATGAGCTGGAGTCAATTTGTTCACAGTTCAAAACAATTTGATCAGGAATAGGGATAGCTGACCCTGCAGCTTTGAGACTGAGCAATGCTAAAGCAATTGTCTCGAGGATTGATTTGGAAAGTTGCATTTTTGACTTCAATTGTTGTGATGTAAATTAGAAATTGATATAATAGACTTGGGAAGTTTTGGGGTTTTTTATAGTATTCAACTTTGCACCCGACTAAACAGCTTATTCAAGTTGAAGAGTGATGATATGTTCCTCAGAGAAGAAATCATATTATCGGGATCTCGTACGACGTAAATTTCGTTCTTGGTTGGTTAATCAATGTATTGTACCTATACATTGGGTAGAAACTATTTCCTGACAATCGGAATTTTCAGATCAAGCTTTGCCGGAATTTTTCCTTGATGGTGAAGGAATTCCGATTGATCAAAAATTGCGAGGACTTGGAAAAATATCACTTGATACGAAACAAACACTATCCGATAAGAATTCATTGAGATCTCTAGATAATATTGAATTTCTATAATGGTTAAATTCGAGATTTGTGAATAGCTTTAAAGCTAGTGAGATCACTGAATAACCACCACCAGTGAAGTTTTGATGATTATCCAATATGTCTAGCCCAAAGTATGAACAACTAATCACACCAGTTGCTGATTGTTCGGCATATGGCTCAGTTGAACAAACCTCGGAGCCATTAGAGGATTTTAAGAATCAGACTACTTATGCTGAAGAGATGAAGGCTATTGGTAAATCATCAATACCATTGATTGTTACATTTTTTTTGCAATATTCTTTGACTGTTGTTTCTATTTTCTCAGTGGGTCATATTGGTAAAAATGAACTAGCTGCAGTATCTCTATCAACCATGACTTTCAATATCACAGCAAGTGTTTTCAACGGGATGAGTACCTGCTTGGACACAATGTGCTCTCAGGCATATGGAGCTGGGAAACTTGATATGGTTGGTCTATATTTTCAAAGGTGTACCCTTATGATTTTCTGTACAGCGATCCCTATCAATCTAATATGGTGGTTTTCAGGACCATTGCTGAATATATTTGTTCCAAATAAAGAACTGACAGATTTGGCTCAACTTTACTTACGGATTATATCATTTGGATCACCTGGATATATCTTGTTTGAAACGGGAAAGAGATTCTTACAAGCACAGGGTATTTTCCATGCAGCACAATACGTGTTATTTATATGTACACCCTTGAATTTATTGTTGAATTATCTGTTGGTTTGGAATTCAAAGATAGGAATTGGATTCCCTGGAGCTCCTTTGGCTACAGCAATCAGTTACTGTTTTATGAGCTTTCTTCTTTTCTGTTATGTGCTTTTTATTGACGGTAAAAAATGCTGGAATGGGCTTAAAATGAAAGAGAGTATGAAAAACTGGAAACCTATGTTTTCATTGGCATTACCTGGTGTCATAATGGTGGAGGCTGAATTTTTGGCGTTTGAGATTTTAACATTAAGTGCTTCAAGATTTGGTACAGAAACATTGGCTGCACAATCAATTGCTTCAACTATGGCTACATTAACATTCCAAATACCATTTGGAGTTAGTATCGCTGGTTCTACAAGAATTGCAACTTATGTGGGCTCTCAATCACCGAGAAATGCTGCTTTGGCAGTAAGAGTGTCTTTGATACTTTCTGTGGTTCTAGGATCCTTCATATGTGCAACTATGCTATGTTCAAGGTATCAGATTGTTTCTCTGTTCACAAAAGATGAAGATGTGATTCATCTTGCAGTTACAGTAATTAGAATTTTAGCAGTTAACCAATTATATGACAGTATCAATGTCATGGCTGCTGGATGCCTGAGAGGTCAGGGAAGACAAAGAATTGGAAGTAACCTTAACATCGCATGTTACTATGTTGTTGCAGTTCCATTAGCCTTATATTTAGCTTTTTCAAAAAATTGGAAACTAATGGGTCTGTGGATAGGCTTGGGATCTGGGATATTCATATTAGCATTATCCGAAACCTATTTCGTTTTGAAAGCAAATTGGAATGAAATTATCCATGCATCACTGGAGCGTAATAGTATTCAATGAATTTATGTATTTTTTTTACTTTTGTATTATGTTATGTAGAGTGGTTTTTAGAGCTGGAGAATGCGATATTTGAAATCAGTGGCACTCCCCCTACACAAAACCGTTTTTAAACTGAGAATTAAAAAGTTCAAAATGCGAGCTCCTACAAAAATAATTATATGCATAATATATTGTTTGGATCAAACTTGTCAAGTAAAGATATTTTTTTCTACGCAATAAGTATAACAAAACTAAAATTAAATAGCATACTAATCTAAACAAGTTCAACTTCATTGCTACTAGTCGTTATGGAACCATCAGTTCTCTTCTTAGAAACAAAACCTTCATAATTACCTTTGATGTTTGGGAATTCCTGGTTTTCCTCATCTTTTCCAAGATCCTCCAACACAATAATTTCTTCAGGAATGACACCGTCAAAGGGTATTAAATTTAAGTTTTTGCACTCATTCAAAGTAAAAGCTTCATAATAATCCACACCTTCAGAGACACCAGCATCTTTTAGAGGAAAAATGTAAACAGAAATGATATAGTAAAGGATAAGTGGGCAGAAAAATGAAAACACGGTAGACCCATAGAAATAATTAATGACACTAGTCTTCAACTTAATCGAGGGATTGACATAAGCAGCCATACCAGGTAACCCAGGAACCACAGAAGCAAAAAATACAAAAATTGCTCTCCAGTTGACCCCGTATGTATAATAAAAGCTTCCTGAAGTACTAGTTGTGTACAAATCATTCAGCTTTAGTTTGTTTTTTCTGACCAATGTAAAATCAGACACAATTATAGCAATTATAGGAGTCACCACAACACCAAAACTACTCATTACACCCAAGAAAGTCGAGGATGTGTTGTAGAACAACCATGGTTGAACGCACCAACTGAGTAAAGCAGTGATTATTGACCCTCTTGTAATGTTTATATATCTTGGACATACACCTGCCAAGTCCATACCACCAGCAAAACCATTCGTTAATGTATTGAGTGAAAGCTCAGAAGTTAAGAAGGAAAATCCAAGGAAAAAGCATGCACAGCGGGTGCGAGCTGTGTAATGGTCACCTAACCATTGTAAGCATATATCTGTTGGCAACCAATATTGAACTCCATATAGATCGGAACTTATACTTGCACAGATAAGACCAGCCAATGGTATTATCTCAGTTAAAAATATACCAGCAAAAACACCCCATCTCAATTTAGTTCTGCTAGAGCTGAATCTTGAGAAGTCTGACTGATTGGTAATGTCTGGAGAAAGAGCACCGTACCATACATTGATACCCATCAAATACATCCAACCAAATTCTGAGCTGCTGAGTGTCACAGATTCATAGTAGATAGACCCAGGTCCACCATTGAGTTTTACCATATATCCAAACATTCCAACCATTCCCGCAAGTGCCAGCACACAAGATAAATTAACGAATTTATTAATCCGTTCAGGTTTCATGAAGAAAAATGGTATTGAAATCACCTGCACAATGAAAAAACTAATAAAATCTCTTGTTGACATTTTAACAGATTCTGGAAAAGTGTTCTTCATATCCATATAACGTGGACTGATTGATGACAACATAACAGTCACACACAATCCAGCCAGCCAAGCTTGGGAGCCAAAGTATGTAATCGAGAGTATTATTCTAATGAAAATACCTAAGCCGGAACCATAGACACCAAATATAATTCTTTGACAAACAGTAAAGCCAATGTGATAAATTTCTCCTGGATATGAGTTTAAGACAGTGTATAAAACAATCAAAATATTACCAATAGTCAGGCATGCCATAGAATGTTGAATGTTTAAACCCAAAGACAGTAAACTTGAGCCAACTGAAAATGTCCAAATACTGATATTAAGTACACCCCAATAACCTGCGTATGACCAAAATCCCCATGTTCTTCTATTTTGAGGCATTGGCTCTAAATCCGGATTCTGCAGTATGCTCAGATGCTTCTCAGATGAATGAGGGACTTCTAAAGACTTGAAAAGATTTGTATAATTCACCATTGTCACTTATATCAACTATGATCCCAAAATCACACTTTGCTCATAATTACTTCAACGTAGTGGTCTTTATACCATATCCCATCAAATATGCATTACATGCTATCGTCGGCATCACCAACGACAAATCATTTATAAAGGCTAATTTGCATAATATGCGACCGATTCATCGTTGGACTGAGATACGATTATCAAAAAGATCTGTTCCTAGAATATTTCTTATCGTTAAATTTTTCAACTTTCTCTTTAGAGTAATCGCGGATCTCTTCTTTACCAAATTAATTTTAATTAGGAACTAATCTAATGCTTCAACGTTAGTTTTTTAAATGTAAAAATAATAAGATCGCAATTTCTTATCAAAACTCAATAATTTTAATTAGGAACTAATCTAATGCTTCAACATTATTTTTTTTAAATGTAAAAATAATAAGATCGCAATTTCTTATCAAAACTCAATACGTCACAAAGTCGACTTCATCGGAATTTGGCTCGGTATTCCAAGTCTTTCTGATTTTGTTGATCGCAAATTTTGATGATCCCGAACCAAGTTTAGTTAACAACTGAAATAAGCTTTCAACCTCAACTCTGTCATTCGGAGTGATACTATTTAAGCCTGCAACCAATAGGGGCCACTGAAGGAGCATTAAGCCAAATAGTTGATTATCATTTTGTGAAGTTAGATTAGGAACTGAAGTTTCCGCAGTTAGGCTATCGTATCCACCATTCAATACTCTCAAGGTTGATAGAATTTTCCGAACTAATATTTGAGTTATAGCATTCTCGCGAGGCACACTCATAATTTTGGTGATTATAGTCAATATGGCAGCATTTGTGTGGGCTTCATGGCAAGCATCATACCAAGATATGGTCTTCACTTCTCCTGTAGATGAGTTCCGATAAAATGAAATTGCATTGATAGGAATTTTTTTCATCATAGAAAGGCGTTGATGGTGTTTAAAATCCTGCAATAGCTTAAAAGTGGATTCGAAATAATTTTCGTCAATTATCTTGTTCTCTTTATCTCCAAATCTCATTAATTCAATAAGTTGAACTAAGTGTGATAGAACCTTGTTATGATAGCCTAGAAGCAGATTGAAACCTTCATTAGTAACAAGATTGAGCTTTTCGACAACCTCCAGTTCCTGTTGGTTTGTAGCATCAAAAATTAAACTTTTCCATTCAGCTTCATCGTTGATAGTACCACCTGAGGGAGCAGTTAAGCAAGCTAATATCTCAAAAGATGTAAACCATAACTTACAGAATATCAAGATTTTTGATTTGTGATTAAAATGCTTCAAAATAAAAGTCTTGAGAAGTAACTCCTTAGCTCCTTTTAAGTGTCCCCTCCAACTATGTTGCATACTAGAGGCATTGTCTGATGTTAGAATCAAAATTGTCAAGAGCAATGGCTCCACTGTTTTGGACATTTCAATATCAGAATCTTTAAGGTCATTAGGTATAAAAGCTTTAACAACAACTAAATCATCCAACATCTCTAAAGCGCTTTCCAAATATTTAGAATAATGTCTCTTATCATCTTCTGATAGGGTCTTCTTAAACGAAAGCCGCGCTCCAGTTGCAAGAATCGCATAAAATAAGTAGTTCTTTCTCAATGAGTACTGTAATAGTATGTCTCTTATTGGATTTGAATTTAATTGAGGCTCCAGTGGTAAAATTATGTGTGAAAACTCATTATAAAAAACCTCTAGATATACCTTTTCATGTGAATCATTTAAATTGCTGAATAGTTCAAGTGGTATTTTGTATATCGCATCTGTTGTCAAAAGATCGTGGGGAATGTTCAAGTTCAGTGATTTGTCATATGATTCTAGTGTCAAAATTAGATCTGTATCTATCTGCTCCATTGATGTTGAACTTTGTACATCTTGAAGATTGTTGTCTAATGATTCTAGTACAGTGTCAATTTTCAAAAACATGTCTTTATCTAGCTTATCCATAAAATCCCCTATGCTGCTATGCGTGGAGTTTGGTGAAGAACGTTGTGTTTGTTGTCTAGTCTGTTGACTTGACTCTGGAACAGGAGTAGGTGTTGAGTTTGGGTATACGCATAATTTTGAGGACTTTGAGCATCTCGTGCAAATTGGTACAGCTTCGTCGCACTATGTCATATCATGTTAATGTTCCTGTTATCTTTTTGGACATCCTCGTTTATATCAATACTCACCTTCACTTTCATTCTTTTGCAATTTTGGCAGCCATTTCTGCTGTATTTTGTTTTCCGCTTCTTTGTTACCGGATCTTTAGCATCTGATATCCTAGTAAGGTTAAAATCTGTAGAGGCTGACATTGATATGACAATTTGTAGAGGTGATATCATGATTGACTTAGATCCATGATGTAAAATATGATAGATTGAGCTCACAGTATTCGCGACCACACCAGCTTATTTTCAACCTAATATACAACCCAATTTCAACTTGACGTTTGGAAACGTCCAATCCATAATTGTCAATATGAACATTTTGGGTGTCTTCCTCTTGAGATCTTCATATCATGAACAATGTTGGTGTGACTTCGGTTGTTCTTTCAATTGTTGCTGATTTCCATTGGCTCCATGCTAATAATAAGCCCTTTTAGATGTATTGAGTTGAATGTAGGTATCCACATATGAGAAACTTTTCAATTGAAATCAACCATATTACATCTCTGATCCATTGGTGAAACAGAGTATAGTACGTTTGAACGATCATTCTTGGAAATTCATACAGTTATATAGCCTTAAATCGGGAAACTCAAATTTCATACACCTCAGCGGTTATTATAGAGATTTTTGCATGGTGCTATAGGGAAAACGTGAAACTATCCGATCACACTCAACCACGAATGTGCCATTCTTAGATTATTTCCGGATATGCTGGACTTGATTAAAGGCTTCCAAATCAATGAAATATTGGTACTGTCTGGTGTTACTTCAATCAATCATAACAATAGAATTGAATAAATGAGAAATGGAAAAAAACTAAGAGGTTACATGATTGAGTGGTTGAGGTTGAATTAATCAGACTAAATGATCAGATTAACTTATGATTGGCAGAATTAGAAGAACAGCACTCATTGGAAAATACAAGAAATAGAGATTTGCAAGCTTGGGGTTGTTTGAGCTTTAAAGTAGACAACGATTATGTACTGGTAATAGAATATATACCTTTGAAATCATTTAATGTTGATGAGAAAAGTTAGGCGTGAAGGAGCTGTATTCCGACAAGAAGAAGCTTTTGTTTGTGATAAAAGATCATTGAGTCGATGAAAGACGATGAACTAAAAGAATCGGAACGGAAAGATTTAAGCAAGAACAAATCAAGAATCTAGTTATAAAGGTTTTTAGACGTATTCATCTAGAAAGAATGCAAAATCATTGATGATATACTGTTATAATTTAAATCGAAGGCACTGAAGACTCAGGACTCAGGAGTAGCTTCTGCTAAATCACTATACTCTTTGATTAAGATTAAAAGATTCGTCATATCTTATTTAGATTCTACTCCAATATAACCAGTAGTGTGGTCTGCTTCCATCTATATATTGTAGTATAAAAGTGATTTACCAATAAATCCAGCTTCTAGACGTTCCGCCCTAGAAATTCTTGATCAGAGCCATGCCTCATAACTATAGGACGTACTGGTGAGCATTCAGTTGTTTCTTCATTCCCAATCAGTGTGCTGCTGTTACTAGCTCGTCTAATCAAAAAGTCTGCCAAGTCCCATATCTCAGCTTTATCACTTCTCACTAATCTATCAGGAAATCCCTCTTTTTCGACAGTCCACAACATTAACGACCCAGGAATAGTGTTGTCGTAACTATAAAGTATACTATGAGTTATATTGTACATCCAGACGTGTGTATCATTATAACCAACGTTGAGTAGTCCTAAAGTCACAGCAACATGAAGAGCTAAAAAGATCAAATAGCGTGAAAAGTTCATTGTGTGTTTTTGAATTCAACTACTGGGAACCTTTGAAATTAGCCTGTCCAAGCTGGAAATTCTTAATATATATCTAATTTCTAGATCAGAGAAGCTAGTACTTTTTTATATCAAACTTTAGAGTGCACTAATTATATCGCAATATGTTTTAGCATGTGAGTCAAATACCTAACTAGCAAATGGGTTCAAGTTCTTTTGATTCTCTGTATACTTCAATATAGGGCACTCTACGTTAGTCTTGTCTCATTTCATGCAGTTCTACTAGTATAACATGATGCAAAGGAACTCTTAACAGATTAATTTTTCATGAACTAGAAGTACGGTTGATTGAATTAAGACTCCCAATATAACAAGGATCTATGTGCAGAACCTTCTTATATTACAAATTATAGTCTCCAATAAGGTCAACATATATTAATCTCTATATAATTCATTTCACCTAATATACATCTGTTATATGAATTTTTGAATAACAAGAGAGATGAGACTCGATAGCCAATCGACGTCAAGGATCAGGAAACGCACCAGCACCTAACTATGTACTAGAACTTACTTGTACTATTATGTTTTTTTCTATATAGTATATACCCCCATCTGGGGTTTACCTATACACCGTTCAGCCCCAGTTCAGCTTTTCCAAACACCGTCAGAGCGGTCGGCCTAGCCTCCCACCGTCTGTAGTTTTCTGCCCACCGGGGTCTGCCTACCCTCCCACCGTCTACGCTGGGACTATCCCTGGTATCAGCCTACCCAGAGCCCAGAGTCTGCCTACCCAGAACCGTTCCAGGTTTCTGCCAACGGGTCCACTTGTCACTAAGGGTTTTGGTCATGATCTACCCTAAAAAGTTGTCTTTATGGTGATATTTTAACTGATTTGGGGTACTTGAGCTTCGTAGTATTTACTGGCACTTTTTTCTGATGATTTGTGGTTGTTTTGGCGTTTTTGGTGGTTTTTTGATTTTTATATATTTTGGGGATATGCTAGTGGTAGATTATAATTACAAACCGGGACTGATGACACAAAAAATAAAAAAGTCTGATATTTTGGTATTTTAAAGGCTTATCATAAAGAGACGGTTGAACGTAGGTAATTTATATAATTAGAGGATTCTCAATATGCTTATATCAAGAGTTATAATGGATTTAGGAGATATCATATTGATAATACTGGTAGGAGCACTACCACCAGTAGAAAAGTTCAAGCGATGATAAACAAAGGGTATAAAAGTTACAACAACAGCTAGCTTATGAAGATAACTAGCCACATCAAGTGGTGAATGTGTGAAGGTATGACAAGCAGAATATGTTTTCGCTAGTTACTGGGTAATGGTCTATTTTA
>JAXQKK010000022.1:0-49922 GCA_037042445.1 Hansenula sp. Y91-04 | reverse complement strand
GCATAACACAACTAATATAAACTTTTGGATCTTTAAAAGCTTTGAAAACTTCAACTTTATCAAATTTTTGATTACCTGCATAACGTCTTTGTTGTTCAGCTCTAATTGACATTAAATGTTTTTCTTCTTCAGTTAAAAATTTAGCCTTTGCTGGATCATCTGGTAAACCAAACCAAACCCAAGCTGCTGCAACAAATGAAATACAACCTTCAATAACATATAACCAACTCCAACTTAAAAAATCACCTCTTGGTTTAATTTTTGTAATACCTGTAGCTATTAGCCCACCAAATGCACCAGAAGCACAAGAACAAACATATAACCAACCTAATCTTTTAGCTTGTTCTTGACGTTTATAAGTCATTGTTATATATAAACTTTGTGAAGGGAAAACACTACCTTCAAAAAGACCTAATAATAAACGAGTTAATACTAAAGTACCATAACTTCTAACAAAACATGTGAAAACAGTAACTAAACTCCAACAAATCATAGCAATTGTAATATATCTATGAGGACCTAATTTTTTAACAAGTAATACACCAGGAATTTCCACTGAAATATAAGTTGCATAAAAAACTGAAACAGCAGCTGAATATTGTGCATTTGTTAAATTTAATTGGTCATTTAATCCAACAGTTTTTGCATTACCAATATTTGATCTATCCAAGAATGATAAGAAATAAACTAAGCAAAAAATTGGTAAGATATAAAAATCTAATTTCCTCACTAATGCAGCTTCTTTTTTTGGATCTATTGTTAATTCATCAAGTTCACCAAGTTTACCATCATCATTATAACGTAAACTTTGATCTAAATCAGAATTAGATTTAACTTCTTGATTTGTTAATTCTTTAGTATCCATATTTATGTTCTTATATCCAGCTATCCATCAACTTTAACAAAATGTGTAACTTCAACTATGTTTATATACACCTTTGGTTATTCAGTGACCAAGTATGAACACCCACTGGGGGAGGAAAAACCTATCTTGAATTGAATTCTTTAGGATACGTGATTATATTAATTCATTATCTCCAAGATTATCAGCTCATAGGTACGTTTCCCTCTTTAATTGATGGTTACTGTACTTTTTCACACTGGGTGATTGTTTGAATCTCTGGGGAATAAATGGGTGCTCCCCCAGTGGGAAATGAGTGGTGCAACACTTTTACTTGAATGGGGTTAATTTGAGATTATGCTGACCGTTGAGAAATAAACGGGTATTGCTCTATTGGATCATATTATTATTGTGTTAATATTACGAATGTTAATCTATCTTGTTGTGCATTGTGATGAGGTAGATTTACTGAGGTTGTATTGTGTCGTATCTTGAAAGTTGAATTAATATTAATATTGTCTAGGTCTGCATAAGTGGTTGATAGACTGGATATCATTATATATCATATGATATATAATTTATGACTGATATCAATATTGATATCTAGCTGTACACTAGCTAGTCAGCTATCTTTAATAGATCTGAACATCTGTACTATCAGATCCAAAAAACTTCGCTAACAGCTTCGATGCATCTCGCTAACTTATAATATTCCTCACTACAATAAACAAAGATCTAAATCCATACCCTTTAAACAAATTCCATAACCATGAAACAACTCTTTTATTAACTAATTTCAATTTCCATCTTGTTAAGCTAACTTCTTAATTATTGTAATTCGGTCAATTACCCTCGGTATTTACCCTTTACAGAAACCACACATATATTGCAAAAAGCCTTCATTTGACATTAAAAGTCACAATTGTGGTACTAAATCTTTATCAATTAAAGATCTAACAGATTATATACCCCAATAGCAATGAATACTTTATAAAATAAACTAATATAGCTCAATTACCTCCGCCAATACTATACTATTAAATTTTTGCTACCCTGATCGTTTCATCTTTGTGCGCGAAACTTGTAGAAACGTACATCAGTCTAGCTGTTAGTGCCAATTTCACCTTCTTTGGAGATTTAAAATTGCTGATATAAAATGTCATAAATATGGAAGTTTTTAAAATTATATTGATACACCCCATAAATAGTAAATAAATAATTACAAAATGGTCAATTACACTGAATGGCAAAAAGAGGTTAATGATAACACTTTGTTATCTGCATTATCAATTCCAGGAACTCATAATTCAGCAGCTTCTCATACAGCTTTACCATCTGTTCAATGTCAAGGTGCATCAGTTTCTAAACAATTAGAACATGGTGTAAGATTTTTTGATATTAGAGTTTCTAAAAATATTCTCAAGAGTGATGAAAATGATCAAAAAGATTTAGTTGTTATTCATGGTAAATTTCCTGTTAAATTAATGGGGAATGTTTATTTAAAAGATGTTCTTGAAGATATTTATAAATTTTTAGAAAATCATCGTTCAGAAATTGTTATTGTTAGTATTAAACAAGAAGGTAATGGTACTTGGGATAATGATAATGATGAATTTGGTAATGTTATTTGGGATAGATATGTTAATAAAGATAAAAATCGTTGGTATTTAAATACTAATATTCCAAGACTTGGAGAAGCTAGAGGTAAAGCTGTTATGTTTAGAAGATTTGGTGTTAAAAATGAAGATCGTAAACGTGAATTTGGTATTGATGCAGCTTGGTGGTCATATAATTGTACTAGTGATGATCGTGGATCTTTTCAAGTTCAAGATTGGTGTGAAATTTCAAGTGCTGATGATATTTCTAAAAAAGCTCAATATATTAAAGATTTATCAAAAGTTGCAGTTGATCATAATGCTACAAATTCAAATGATCCAAAATTATTTATAAATTTTTGTTCAGGTTCAAATTTTTTCGATCCAAATTGTTGGCCATCAAAAATTGCTGAAGGTTTAACAAAAAATAAAATTCATGAATCTTTTGGTAAAGGTAATGGTATAATTGTTTTAGATTATGCTGAATCTGATGATTGGCAATTAACAAAAGCTTTGATTGATAAGAATTTTTAACTTATATTGAATTGATTTTGTACTACATATATGAATAAATGAATTGAACTCTTGGTTTGCTCTTGTAATGTCAGCTTATCCGTTCAAATTACATGACTACAAGCTTGTCTATAATTTACTCCATGGAAATGATCTAGGCATTATTTTCGTATCTTGTCTTTGAGAGCCCGGGATCTAGGGAAAAGCACTGAGCACTGCATACTGTTAAATTAAATGACATATATTGTGCACTAGCGAGTCACCTTATAACTTGACCCTGGCTATCAATAAATAGCCAGACCTTCCCCCAGTATTAGACCGGCATTAGGTGTACTAGTCTACCTTTTTAGTCATGATAACTTTCGTGGGAGTGAATGGCTGTAACGGTATCAGCCATTAATATGGGGAAAGTTGGCCGTATATCATTGCTAAAACAATTTGGAGTCCGTGATTACCAAAATAGACAATAAAGTGGATCTAAAAACAAGTCTAATAAGACTAATTATATTTTAAACATTATCTATATATCTTCCAACTCATTCATATAGCAATCACAATATCGCTTAACTATTCCTCTATATACCATGGTATCAATCCTAACCTTCCACCAATATCCGTCTGGTCCCTCCTTCTAGCTAGCTCCTGTCTAGCGTCTAGCTCGCCCCTGCTAACACCCGCCCACCGCCCACCGTCCCGCCAAACAAGTCCTGCCCAGCCCTCCAGAAAGCCAAAAAAAAGTCCCACTAAGTAAAGTTTCAACTGATGATCACTTTTCCATTTTTTCGCGGTAGGTCCACTGCTGCTTTTTTGGGACCTTTTTGAAGAGCGTAAAAAAATAAAAAAAAAACCACATTTAAACCCATTACAAGAACCACATCAACAAACAATCACCAATTTGCTAATCAAAAAACAAGGCGGTTATTTCATTAATAGGTTATAATCACATTACAGCACCTACTTCTTTAAGTTAAACATCATTCCGGATCAAGCGCTCTTGTCAAGGATTCAAGCGCCGTGCTAAAACAATCTCTCTCTCTCCAGTTTAGTCACTTTACAACCATCCAACACTAGACGGTGTTTATTTGGGGACCCTGAAATTAAACTTGGAAACAAATCTATATCAATCAAAAACTTATATCAAACTTATTCCATATCCCTGCTATATATCCTTCAAACCCCCAAGGGTGTTAATATGGCTTTTTAAAGTCAAGTTTATCAAGTTATAATTATAAATCAGTTATAGTGGTGTTTGTTTTTGCTATTCAAAAGATACCATCCTATTTATATCCCAATCTACATCAATACTAATAATTAATACAATAATATCATGGTTTTAATCGGAGGTGTCAAATACGCTTGTGAGGTGAGTATATTATCTATTGTGCATTTTCTATTGTGTTTTTACTAACTCCATTTTATAGCGTTGTATAAGAGGTCACAGAGTAACAACATGTAACCATACAGATCAACCATTAATGATGATCAAACCAAAAGGTCGTCCTTCATCACAATGTAAACATTGTAAAGAGTTGAGGAAAAATAAAAATTCACATCCTTCAGGTGCATGTACTTGTGGGAAAAGTAAAAAAACTGTTAGTGGTTCAGTCAACAAATGTACTTGTAAAACAGGTGAACCATGTTCTTGTCATAGTAAAAGGAAAAAAACTGATTCAAAATTGAATATTAGTACTTCAAGATTACCAACTGATGACGGTTCTTCAACATTTTCACCTCAACAAGATTCAGCTTCATCAATCAATATACCCTCTTCATCCGCATCATTCAGTTGGTCAAATTCTACATCTTCAGTGCCCCAAATTCAACAACAATCTCAAAATAACAGAAATGACAACAAAATTAGACAAATTGGTATGGATCCTTTGACAAATGCTAAACCAATTTCTCAAACAACAAGAACAAGAGTTGGGGAAGTTTCAGTTCCTATTAATGAATATATTCCAAATAATTCAAATGGAATTGGAAATGTCAATGATAAAATGCCAGATGTGTTCTTTCAAGATGTTCCATTACCTTTTGAACCAGGACATGGTTTATTAGATTTATTTGCTAATAATAATCAAACTACATCTGTGAATCCATATTTCCATGACAATCCAAATTCTGAACACAATCAAATACAACAGCAACAACAAGAAAGAATGTTTAGTCCCACAAGTAATCATTCAACTAACTCGGATAGTAACAATATTCGTTCACCTAATGATTACTCAAGTTCAAGTGGTGGATTATTTTCATCAATGTCAATTAATAATGGTCATGAAAATAATAATTTAAATAATCTTAATCAAGTTGTTGGTTCACCAGATTCTAAAATTTCATTTAAAAGAAATGAATCAGTAATGTCTTTATCTAGTATTGGAAGTAATTCACAAATGTCAAGACTTAATGGAAGTTCAGATTCATTAACAAGTGGGAATTATCATCATTATGACAACATGATTCATAAACCAACTCATCAACAAAGATTTTCTTTCCCAAACAATAATGCTAATAATAATACCAATAACAACAATGGTCAATTTTATCAAAATGGAAATAGCAACAACAATAACAATAATAATAACGACGATGCATCAAGTGTTCAAAGTGTTGAAGTTTTATCATTAACACCAAGTTTTTTGGATATACCCACAGATTTTAAAAATGAAAAGGGTTATTTTTCAAATAATCATAATAATAATAATACCAATAACAATAACATCACACCACAACGATCAAATGATAGTGTGCGTAATCATAGATTCACACCAAGTATTGATTCAATTCATAGTTCATCCAGTTTAAATCAAAAACAATCCACAATACCACAAGTTCATTCAAGTTTAATTAATGATAATTCAAATTTAGTTAAAGAAGATGATGAAAATATGTTGACACCAAGAGAAACAACAGATCAATCAAATGGTGGTTTATCTGGTAATAATGGTGAATTAGATACAAACTTTGCTGATGATGCAATGTTCAGTAATTTTAATACAAAGTTGACTACATCTGGTTTATGATTGTTTTCAACTTTTTATTTATGAGTTTTACCTTTGGAGTTTTCAGTTTTGTGTGGTTTTTTTCTTTGATTTTATTCATTATTTATATCCTATTTTTCTACGTACAGCTTTTCAAATTAAATAATACATTATTATATGATCACTAGTTAAGATTAATCATTTAGATTTCTTCTCAAAATTTTCTTTCTCAGTGTATTAATAGGTGTACCATAATTAGTTGCATTACCAGATAATGGTGTTGCATTATTTCTTAATTTTAATATCTTATCACGTTCCCATGGAGTTAATTTAATATTTGATTCAACTTCACCTGGTACTGGACTATCTTTATCATCATCATCATCACCATCATTTTTCTTCCCTCTTTGTGGTGTACTTGGTATTTTCTCCTTCTCATCATCATCTTTAACTTGAACATTTTTCAATTTTGATGTTATTTCACTAACTTTTGGTGAATTTATAGGAGTAGATCTATTATTACCAACTTTCCTATTTGATTTTCTTTCAATTATTCTTACTGGTGATGAAGAATCATTTTCAAAATTTTCAGAATCATCAGTAGTTATGACTGATTTATCAACATTATTTTCATCATTTAAATAAAGTGATAATCTTTCATCATTCACTTCAAGTATTGATAATTGATCATTGGATTGAAGAACACAAAGACGTAAAATGTATTCGAGTAATGATAATGAACTATTTGGTTGTGATTGAGGTTGTGGTTTTGGTTCCTCTTCATCTTCACTGTCATCTGATGAATCGTCATATAATTGTTCATATTCACCAAGTGAAAGCCATTCAATTGGATTTGTTTGATTCTCTTCATCAGATTCGTCATCTTCATTCTCAAAATCTTTAAAATTCTTGTTAATTTTAAGCACCAACACTGGGGTGGATCTATCTTCTAATTTCAAAAGTTTCCCTGAAGCGCTGAAAAATAATCTTGTTATAGTACTAATATCCAATTCAATTATTTGTGGTTCATCTTCATCATCGTGATATCTATCATCTTGAAAGTTTTCCTTAATCTTTAAAACATATTGATATTCATTAATTTCAGAAACTTGTCTCCATATAGAAACATCAGCTCTTGTGAACTCTTCTTTCCAACTTATTTCATTCAACCTATTATTAATAATTCTACCTCTATGATAAAAAATAGAATATAAAGTCAATTGAAACACTGGACCAATTTGAAGTAATTCACCTTTAAACTCTTCATTAGATTTGTTAACAAAATTTGATGCTTGAAGTAAACGACCAGGTGATACTTGATTTGATAATGATCCACTTAAATTAGCACCTGATGTAGTCAAAGATAAATTAATCAATGGAATTGCTTCTTCTATCCTACTTAACAAATCCAACATATAAAGTTCGACATTATTAACGGAATTAGAATTGTTCTTCGAACTATAATTTTCGCTCACTTCTTGAATTTTTTCATCAAACCTATCGATTTCCTCTTTTAAATCTTTAGTTAACCTTAATGTACTCTCAAGATTTGTATTACCTCGACTAGCAACTAATTTAATTAAATCTATAGCACTTGAGACAATTTCAATTCTTGTTTGCAATTTCTGCTTTGTACGCTCCAATCGTAACCTTTGATCATCTGGGACTTTGGCAAGAAACTTCGTAACAGATTTGACAGCATATGTGGAGGCAATTGAAATACCTGATCTAATGGCAAACGTTACCGCTTGACTTCCAGCCTAGAAGAATGTTAGATCTGAGCCATGGACTAGCTATTTGAGAGCTTTATGCACAATTAAACTTACTTTCGATAGTATTTCATCCATTTTCACTAACTGATAATAAATAACCACCCACCAAAGATCAAATTATTCACTGATTTCCTATTGTACTATTCGTAATTTGTTGATGTCTGGAATGTGACATATAATAAAATTTCCATACGATGTTGCGCGTAACATGAGTGCGCCAACCTAAATCTGTACTCTTCAGCACGTGTCAGTAAACAAGAGTAATAACAAAGAGATCAACTTTACGATTAAGAATAAGACTGATTGTATTGTTGTTCTACTGGGAAAGTTCTATATCAAATTGTCTGTTCATTAAACGTGTGAAATATACTGGAAGACATAACTGATATCATTGAATTCAGCTTCATTTTTCAACAAATGATCATTTGTCTTCTTAAGTCCTTCATGGTTGACATGATTCCAAGTGGTGGCATCACCATAAAGCATGGCATCTGCTCTGATCATTTGCTTGCTATCCTCACCTTTACATCTTTTACACTTGAATGAGTCATGTGTATCACAGATAGTCTTATCATTGAACATGAACAATTGACGCAAGTTATCTGTCGAGAACAATCTTTCAACATCCTGATTTTCGTCAACCACACATGAACTCAAACTCATCTTCATTGATTGACGTTGGAATATTTTTTCTTCAATACTTCCTGTAGTTATGAATCTGTAGATAAAACAATCTTTCTTTTGACCATCTCTCCAGACTCTTGCAAGAGCTTGCTGATCGGAAGCCGGATTCCAATCTGGATCAATTAAAATCAATCTATTGGCACCAATCAAATTGATACCACAACCACCAGCTTTAGAACTTAATAGGAAAATGAATTCTGAACCTTCTGGGTCATTAAATCTATCAACCAATTTTTGTCTTTTGTTGATGTTCATTGTACCATCTAATCTCAAACTACCATAATGATTATTTCTGCACATTTTTTCAATCAAATCTAATGTTTGAGTATAATTAGAAATTAAAACAATCTTATCATTTGATTCTTTTCTGATCTTGGCTAAAAATCTTTCTAAAATTGCAAATTTACCTGAATGCCATGTTTGAACTTCTCTATGACGACCACCACCAGTGATTGAATTGACATAATCCTCTGGTATCAAATGATCTGATCCTTCAAAATCTTCTTCGAAATTAATCAAATCTGGATGGTTACAAAGCTTCTTCAATAACCCAATAGCTTTCAAAGGTTGAGATCCAACTCCTTTCAAAAGCTTTTTAATGTCAGGACTTGTGATAAAATGATTATATAATTTAAGTTGCATTGGCGCAAGATTAACAAATATAACATGTTCATATTTGCAAGGTAGATACTTGGAAAGGATATCATTAGTTCTTCTAATGATGAATTTAGAGACAATCGTTGATAATTGACTCAACTTAGCCTCTGCTCCTTCTACTTCCTTTTCAGTAGCATCTGCATCACGACCTTTCAAAATGGGTATTTCAAAATTTTTTCTAAATTCATTTCTGGAACCTAATAAACCTGGATTAGCGAAATTCAATAAAGCAAAATATTCTGATAAATCATTCTGGATCGGTGTACCAGACAAAATAACTCTTCTTTTACAATTTAAGCTGTCTAGAGCTGTGAATGTTAAAGAATCACCATTCTTCAATCTGTGACCTTCATCAGCCAATAACAAACCAACTTCTGTACCTTTCAATTGATCAACATTTCTTCTCAATGTCTCATAAGAAATAATTAATACTGGTCTAACAACATTTCTCCCTTTTGCTAAAGACCATTGAGCAATACTTGTAGCAACCTGGTTTGGTTTAGTGGTTTTCCCATCAATGGCTAATGGTGTGACAGAACCTTCCCCTAGCCATTTAACCAACTCATTAGCCCAATTTCTAACCAAAGAAGATGGACAGACAACAATACATTTATCAATAGTCTTGCGACCTCTTGGGCCTTGCTTTAATAATGTCCACATAAGAGCAATACATTGTAAAGTCTTACCCAACCCCATTTCATCTGCCATAATACAACCTTTGGCTCTTGGATCAACCAAACCAGAAACACATCTATACAAAAACTTGACACCTTCAACTTGATGCGGTCTGAGAATCTTACATAGTTTAGGATCAATAACCACCGGAACATCAGGATACTTTTTTTCAGCATCTTCTGGATTTTTCGAGATACCTAAAATCTCGTTCAAACTCTTGTGAACATTACGTCTTTTAGCTGGACGTTCTGCCTCTAATTCCTCTGGTGTTGGTTCTATTGTCTTTCCCTCATCTCTAGCCTTTGCCTCTGCAATCGCTTTGTCCAACGCCTCAAGATCATCGTCACTTATGATCTTTTCAATAGTCGGATCATAAAGCACTATTGAAGACTCATCACTTGGATCATGTAGAGGTCTGGGTACAAGTACTGGCTTTCTCTTTGTACCAAGTGGAGGTGGTGTAGTGTATTGCTGATTTGTCTTCACGGATAATGGACATGTAAATGAGCGCTTTAAAGTGGATTCGATATCGCTAATATAAGTGTTGTCATTTGCCAGTCGTCTCAGACTTAGTGCATTTTTTCTTTTGGTTATTGTTTTCCCATCAATATCTATAGTCACATCATTCTCTTTGTCATCGTCGACCGACATCATAGCGTATGAGGCAGGTCCATTGAGTCTAGCAGATCTTACTGGTTTCCCATGGCTGCTTATGGCACTGGATCTGGTCTTGAATGGGATCTTAAACGGTTTAGCTAGTGTAGAAACTGGATCTGTCACCGCTCTTGGACGTTGACTGGCCTGTAAACCAGCCCCTGTTCCAAGCTCGTGTGATGGCTTATTCGGCAGTCTTCTACCCATATCTTCAGACTAACTCTCCGTGAGCTTTTGTCTCTCAGTTGAAATGGTTAGAAGTTGTTGTTTTGGTTTTGTTATGATTATTTTGATTTGTAAGGCAAATTTACCCTGAGATGTAAACAACACGAAACTTTTCGCGTACTGATACAAATCAAGATTAGTTGAAGTGAGAGCATAGTATGGTGCTCACTGCTTATTGTTCAAATCAACAGGGAGAATATAGTCGTGTTGAGCTACGCTATTACTGACTATTATTTCATTGAGCTTTTACATACTTTCTATCGATCTCACAATCAATGTCATCACTAATATCCTTCGACTCTTCAAGTGCCTTTATCTCGTAATATTCCTCTTTTCTCGCAGGTGTAACACTCAATCTTCCTCTTTTCACTAGCACCATATCATTCAATTTCTCATTCTCTCTCAGCTCGACGAGTGACACTTTGGCCCTGAAACGTCTAACAAAGGAGACATCTACACACCACCATCGAGGATTCTCTTTTGTAGATTTAGAATCATAATAGTTGCTTTTAGGATCAAATTGTGATGAATCTGAATGTGCTTCATTGTATACTTTTGCCTCTCCGACAATCCCTGGTGTTGGTGTATTTGAATGGTAGAACAATAAAATGTCATCTTTGGACATGTTAAGCATATTGTTTTTAGCTTCGTGATTTCTTACACCATCCCATTGTTCATATTCCACTTTCAATAAGTCTGCAAGGGAGAATCTCACATCTTTATTGGTCTTTGGGTCTATTCTCGATAATGGTTCAGATTTTATAAGCCAGTATCGTCTGTTGTGATTCTTTGTGTCAACTGGGAACTCTGCTGGTTTTTTGGGCTGTGGTTTCTGTATGGTTGATAAGCTATCTGAATTGATTTTTTGCTCAATCACTTTCTCCTTCGAGGTCGTTGGCTTCGAAGCTTTCTTCGCTTTGGCTACTCTTGGTGGCATTTGGATCGATTTATGTTGATGTTATCCTCTATCAGGCGTTATTAGTCCTTCAAGATTTTTCGAACATATTTCTACTTTTTCGGATATATGAGCCACATGATGATGACGATATATCTACAACTATCTTTTATTTCATTATAACCATTAATGCTCATTAAAATCCTGTATATAAATATAAAATTTACCATTCGAAGTGTCCCGGAAAGCCCTCGAACCCTTGTGGTTCTCCCATATTATTACCAATAAATAGATTAGGCATTGGAAACAGTTGTTGAAAAACATTTGAATTTGTACCAACATCCATATCTGCCCAACTCATCGAATCAAAACCTTCCCCAGATGTGGATGAAACGGAATTTGTCTGTGAAATGTCATCTGAATAACTAGTGGTTGTAGGATTTCCAACTGGATCATTCAAAATATTGTTCAAATCTGGAGTGTTGGGTTGACTCGATTTTCTGCTCGCTATGTTTGGGAAATTTGAGGCTTGCACTGGTGGAACAGATTGTTGATTATTTGTTGATCTAACATGACTTAGTGATGACGGTTGTGGTGGTGAAAATGGAGCTGCATGTGCTCTTTTTCTTTTTCTGTTCTCATTTGGATCCATTTCTTGAAGACGTTTAAAATACATCTTCAATTCATAATCTAAACCAGTTAAATCAATTTTGTCCGGGTTAGCATTATTATAAACCAATATACCAACTCTTAAGAAATATTTGGTTGTACTAGACATTATATCATAAAGGCTAGTCTCACCAATTTGTGTAGTCATAACTGATAATTTTGAAAAAAGGATATCAGTTGTATTATGTATCAAAATCAAATCATTTCTACTCTCTGGTGAATTTGGAAGTTCCAAACATGCAGTTAATAAGGTGAAAAAAGCTGAAGAAAACACAAACATTGAAATACTAAAGAGTGAACCTTTATAAACATCCATTCTTTGAACAATCTTTAAAATGTTTCTAGCAGCTTCCAAACATTTTTTGATTAATCTTTCTTGTCTTGGAAGGAAATTCGAGCTATCATCAACCAATTCCTGATGATGATTTAACCATGAACGTTTAAAAGCCATTCTATTGATGATCATAACGTGAAGATAGTAGGCAAAATGAAGCATCAAGAATTTGTAATCGACATATCCTTCATATATACCAAGCTTCAATGGATTTCCGGGCCTTACAGAAGAAGGTATGGTCTTATTCAACGCTTCCAATTTAGAATTCAATTTTTCAATTATTTCCATTATTTGATCAGCACTTTTCCCAACTAACGCAGTGGCACAGAACAATGTTTCATATGCTTCTGAAGTGAAGTGGAAAAACAATGTAACAAAATAAGAATTCAAATGAGTGATACAGTAACCTTTCTCGGGCATCACTTCTGTTGTAAGCATATCTTTGGTTGAAAGATCCATCAAATCAATTTCATCGTTTAAGATTTTGTTCAATAAATCTTTTGGAAAATTTTCAAAAATCAACTCTTTAAACTCAGACATATCCATTTTAGATATATCTGTATCCGTTATAGTTAAAGGTTTACCAGCCTTTAGACAATTTGTACGATCAGCAAGATAACAATACCACCATATTTTTCTTCTTTTCCTCTTTTCCTCTTCAGTCATTCCAACAAGTGATTCAACTCTATGTAACCCAATTCCTTGGGCTATTCTAATAGCTGTTGCAATAAGCATATAGTTGGCTTGTGGTAGTAATGAAAAGTTGGTATGAGATATAAGTAAAAGGATCCCTTGTATAGACTTCAACCCTTCACCAATAATTGAAATTTTGTGATAATAGTGGATAGCTGTTAAAAGATGTTTTTCTTCAAGTGATTTTAAAGAAGCAAGTGTGCTTTCATCTCCTGAATGTTTTACAAATTGTAAATTTGTAGCAATAGCAACAATGGAATGCATAATAAGCATTTCTGAATTTGAAAGTCTTCTTGTAGATTTTTTTTCTTGATAACTATAGTAAGTCTCAAATACTTCATGAACTTCTTCAGAAGAAATGATGAAAAAAAGATGCAACAAATCTTTAGTGAATGATTCTAAAATTCTATTTAAAATATCCCTCTGTGGAATATCTGCCAGATCCTTAGCTTCTATTGTCTCCATCCATTTTTTCATTTGATTATGAAATATATAATGTGATCTTGATATTATAGTTTGAAATTGTGCAGTTATAGTTGGATCATTTGCCTTCTCAGCTAGCCAAATCATTCCTCGAGGAGACAAAACAGACAATGAAGATTGTGAACCAATATATTTCTCCGGACTTATTTTATCATTTCCAGTATTAGCGTCACCAGTGGGTAGTATACTGTTGGGGTTGAAACCTTGCTCACTAACGTCCCTAGAAGTAGGACTTTGGCCATTTGTAGAAGAAGCAGAATCATTTGAATCCTCGGCTGAGGGACTTCTACTGACTCCACCAGTATTCAATTTGTCAATCAATGTTGTTATCAAGCTCTCCATCTTGTTCATTCTTTGATTCAAATTTTGAATTGTTGAAGCCTTATCAGCCTTCTTTGTCACTGTTCTTTTCTTCTCAACGTGCGTATACAAGCATCGTGTCCCACTGGAATGACATCTCCCACACGGCTGTTCACCATCACATTTAATCTTTCTATTCCTGCAATTATCACAGGCTCTTTTGATTTTTTGCCTCTTTGAAGGCTGTTCTTGATCCATCGTTTAGGTTCACCTTTGGGTAGCTATTCTTTTGTTGGGTTCTGGTCACTTGACTAGAAGTATATCCAAACCTGAATTCTCTAGTTAGCTCTTTGCTAACTCTCACTGCTCCCTGTTAAAAACTATTAACTGATCTCTATAGCTCGCTCCAGCTGAAAGGACAAATTTATCTATACGTATATGCAAAGCTCATTTGAGAAAGTAGCGGAAGTTAGTTTCTAGGATCTGTTTCCGAGCAAAACGCATTCGCGAGAGCTTATTTTCACAAAACACAGAACCAATTCGCGGCTTTTTCGCGATATTGCCAATTTCTGTATGTTGCCCCTATCATTATTAATTAATATGGTGGAGGACAATGAGCTCAATTGTAGGTGATTTTTAGTCAAGGGGGCAGCAATTGCGTTTGATTGGGATCTTGAGTTGTGGGTATATAAAGAGGCGAGACTCG
Organism: Hansenula sp. Y91-04; assembly: GCA_037042445.1. Lineage (NCBI taxonomy): Eukaryota > Fungi > Ascomycota > Saccharomycetes > Phaffomycetales > Wickerhamomycetaceae > Hansenula > Hansenula sp. Y91-04. The sequence continues at coordinate 35,245 of JAXQKK010000022.1, read as the reverse complement.
CCATTGGAAGAATTTCATCCACAATGTTTTTCATTATTCAGTATACACACACTTGATAGATACTATAATAATAATGGCTGCTAGTGGAGAAACAGTGTTGGTTACAGGTGCCAATGGATTCATTGCCCTTCACATCTTGGGTAAATTGTTAGAAAGAGGTTATAAAGTCATTGGTACAGTTAGATCTCAAGAAAAAGTTGACTCCTTGTATAAGAAATTTGGAACTGATAGTTCAGATTCTAACTTGAAATTAATTGTTGTTGAAGACATCACTGTGGCTGGAGCTTTTGATTCAATCTTTCAAAAAGAAAAGGAGATCAAGTATGTCTTGCACACAGCTTCACCTTTCAAGTATGGTTTCACAGATGACTATGATGAAGGTTATAGAAAGCCAGCTGTGGAAGGTACCGTCAATGTCCTTGCATCTGTCAAGAAATATGGTGAACAAGTTGTTACAGTCGTTGTGACTTCATCATTTGCTGCTATTAGACATCTATACAAGATCTCAGATCCAACCTACATCCACAATGAAAACACATGGAACCCAGATGAATGGGAAGATGTCAAGACTGAGTATTTGGCCTATGCCACTTCCAAGAAATTGGCTGAAAAAGCTGCTTGGGATTTCGTCAAAGAAAATGATGTCAAGTTCAATTTAGACACAATTACTCCACCATTTGTCTTTGGACCTCAGTTCTTTGAAGAAGATGCTGCAAACGATAAACTAAATACTTCAAACGAAGTTATTGTTTCACTTTTGAAAACTGATCCAAATGACACCAAATTCTATGACGGTCATCCTCTTGCTGCAGTTGATGTCCGTGACGTTGCTGAATTCCACATCCTTGCCTTTGAACGTGGTATTAAAAATCAAAGATTGTTCCCATCTGGTGAAGCACTCAATGATCAAAAAATTTTGAACATCATCAATGAATACATTCCTCAACTTTCAGGTAAAGTTGCAAAAGGTCAACCTTCAAAAGCTTATACTGCTCCTACTGTTGGGTTTAGTTCTGAAAAATCCAAACAATTGTTAGGTGGTTATGAGTTTATTCCATTGAAGGATCAAGTTGTGGATACTGTTAAGCAAATCTTGAAGGCTAAAGGTGGTAGTATCTAAGTGATTTATAGCTAATAAAGTTGATGATCTATCAATTGCTATCAAGCTGTAGAAGATCTTGTAATTCTAATTACAATTGTTTCAAATGAGAGGCATGTGTATAGTACTATATACGAGTTCTAAAGCTCGAAGATCGCTTATAACCAATACAGTTGACAGGTGGAACAACTCTAAGGGCCCCGCTATTCGCGGATCAAAGTCTCAGAATTACTATAGACACAAAACTAGCAAACACTTTCGGGAAAGAAAGCAAGTTGTTCAAAAAAAAGTGTGAAAAGTATATAAATGTAGAATTATCTGCCACAGTGAACCCCTGAAGTTGACTATATTCAAAAAATTACAAATAAATAATTAACAAAATGGCTAGCGGAGAAACAGTTTTAATTTCAGGTGCCAATGGGTTCATTGCATTGCATATTGTTGGAAAATTATTACAAAGGGGTTATAATGTTATAGGTACTGTTAGATCTCAAGAAAAAGCTGATGATTTGTACAAAAAATTTCAATCTGATAGCTCAGATCCACAATTGAAGCTGGTTGTTATTGAAGATATCATCAAAGAAGGTGCTTTTGATTCTTTACTTGAAAAAGAAAAAGATATCAAGTATGTCTTGCATACTGCCTCACCTTTCAAATTTGGTTTTGCTGATGATTTTGACGAAGGTTACAGAAAACCTGCACATGATGGTACTTTGAATGTATTAAAGGCAATTCACAAACATGGTGAAAACGTCGTTACTGTTGTTGTAACATCATCATTTGCTTCAATTATGAATGCCGACAAATTTTCTGATGCTAGCTTTGTTCATAATGAGAATGTTTGGAATCCAATTGAATGGAAAGATGTGAAAGATGAATCTGCTGCTTATATTGCATCTAAGAAAGTTGCAGAAAAAGCTGCTTGGGATTTTGTAAAGGAGAATGATGTTAAATTCAACTTGGATACAGTTACTCCTCCATATGTTTTCGGTCCACAATTTTTCCCACAAGATGCTGCAAGTGATAAATTAAACACATCTAACCAAATCATTGTTGACTTACTCAAGACAGATCCAAATGATACCAAATTCTACGACGAACACAATTTCCCTTCCACAGATGTTCGTGATGTTGCTGAATTTCACATCTTGGCTTTTGAGCGTGGGATTAAGAATCAAAGATTATTTCCATCCGGTGATAATTTTAATGATCAAAAGATTTTAAATATTATTAATGATTCAGTTCCACAATTGGCTGGTAAGGTTGCAAAGGGACAACCTTCAAAAGCTTATACACTACCACCAATCAGTGTTAGTTCTGAAAAATCAAAGCAATTACTTGGTGGATACGAGTATATTTTATTAAAGGATCAAGTTGTTGACACAGTTCAACAAATCTTGGATGCAAAGAAATGAAGTTTTAATATAGTTAACTAGGTACTATTGAAATGAAGCGTACTTTTGATTTTAAGATTGAATGTAGGGACGTCTATTTGTTCATCAGAAATTGGTAATTAATCAAGACTGTTCGCCACTAACTTTCCCCTTATATCACTTTGGATCCCTTATTGCCCTTAGAGCCCTTACAACCTTCAAAACCTGGAAGAAATGGAACTAATGGCTGTCACTAATGCGTATACACGTTGAAATAACCGTCCTCTCATGGCAGAATCTCTACCCTCAAAAGAAAACTAAAATCCATTAACTCCTATTTCCTAAATCCACACAAGTATATAACAAACAGGTTTAACTTCACCATGATGGGATATTTCACTAGGAAAACAACCAAAGATATCATATTCTGATCTCTACTCTATATCTACAGGACTCTTTAGAAAAGAAAAAAAGTTTTTATCGTTATTTTTCATCAAAGAAAATGTCAAAAGTTTTAGTTACCGGAGCAACAGGTTTTGTTGCCCTTCACGTTATTGGACAATTATTAGAGAAATCATACTCAGTTATTGGAACTGTTAGATCTCAAGCTAAAGCTGATAACTTGTTGAGAAAATTCAAGGCTAAATTTGGTGATGATGTTGCACTAGAGCTTGTTATTCTGGAAGATATTGGTGCCCCTGGTGCTTTTGACTCTTTATTCCAAAATCATAAAGAGATTGTCAATGTCTTACATACAGCTTCACCATTCTCTGAAACTAAAGATGATGATTTTGTTAAGGCATACAAGATCCCAGCTCTTGAAGGTACTACTAATGTGTTAAACTCTATCTACAAATATGGTCCTCAGATTAAAAATGTTGTTGTTACTTCTTCAATGGCTGCCATCATGAACTTTGATAAGCTTTCTGATCCATCATTTGTTCATACAGAAGATGTTTGGAATCCTCATGAATGGGAAGAAGCTCAAGAAAACTGGGTCATCGCCTACTGTTGCTCTAAGAAATTGGCTGAAAAGGCTGCTTGGAACTTTGTCAAAGATAACAATGTCAACTTCAAATTAACAGTTGTTAATCCACCTTATATCTATGGACCTCAATTCTTTGATGAAGATGCTAAAGCTGATACTTTAAACACCTCAGCTCAATATATTAAGAGCTTGCTTGACACCGATCCAAATGATACACATTTGTTCAGTGAACCTGTCGCAACAGCTACTGATGTTCGTGATGTCGCTGCTTTCCATATTATCCCTTTAAAACGTGAAGGTGTTGCTGGTAATAGACTTTTCGTCGTATCTACCAGATTCACATTACAAGGTATCTTGGATTCAATCAACAAGCAATTCCCAGAACTCAGAGGTAAAATTGCTAAAGGTGATCCAGCTAACGAACACACTATCCAAGCTTTGACCTGGAACAGTGACAAAACCAACAAACTTGTCGGTGGTTACGACTTCAAATCCCTTGATAAGATGGTCTACGACACTGTCAAACAAATCTTAGACGTTAGAAAGAACTGATTCAAATAGTTTTATAGAAAATTGAATATTGAATACTTTTATTATTATTTGTACTAATATAAAAACCTCTAAATATTACCCTTTTAGGAAATTTCCATTTTGGTAATTTTGTTTTCGCGAAGAAATCCAGGCACGAAAAAAATCCGAAACAACGAGAATCTAGATCAAATACACTAAACATCAAACCTATACTGTTTGGAAATCCCTGTTGATCTAGCAAGAAATGTCGTTTTTCAGCTCTATAAGGTACGTTTTATTTCATGATATGCTCACCCGTCAGTTTGATGGATCAGAAACTAACTTTTTAATAGGGGATTTGGTAGAAATTCCAAAAAGAATAAACAAAATAAAGATCAAAATTCAATATATTCAAGTAATAATGGATCACATCTATCTCTACGGAGATCTCATTCACCAGTGAAAAGTATACATTCAAATGCCACTAAATTTCAAAGTCAACATCAACAACTCCAAGAATCTCAAGTAAAGCCATTATTCTTATCAGAGCCATTTGTAAGAACTGCATTAGTTAAAGGTTCTTTTAAGACAATCGTACAACTTCCAAAATATGTTGATCAAAATGAATGGATCGCTTTGAATATGTTTGAGATGTACAATAACTTGAATCAGTTTTATGGAATCATTGCAGAATATATCAAACCTGAATTATTCCCTACAATGAATGCAGGACCTAAAACAGATTATTTATGGGTTGATCAAAATAATAAAACTATTCAACTACCCGCTAATCAGTATATTGAATACGTACTGAACTGGATAAGTCTCAAGTTGAATGATCAAACGTTGTTCCCAACAAAGACTGGAGTTCCATTCCCGGTGAATTTCATCAAGATTATTAAAAATATATCAAGACAAATGTTTAGAATATTTGCTCACATCTATTACAATCATTTTGATAAAATACTGAATTTATCACTGGAAGCACATTGGAATTCATTTTTTGCACATTTCATCTCATTCGTAAAAGAATTTGATTTGATTGAACCGAATGAATTAGAACCATTATTACCTCTGATTGACCATTTACAACAACAGGGGAAAATTATTTAGAATGAACAGTAAAACTTAAAGAGTAGGATAATCAAGGGACAAATATATGTTACATTTTGAAAAAATTATTATTAATTTTATTGTAGAATCCCCATAAAAACTTTTGCATTAAAAAAATCAAATTTGCTATATACAAGATGATTGAATAACTTTTTTGATGGCAAAAAACTATATATGCTCTAATGTACACCGTTTTCTTTTTAAAAATATATCATGTTCGTAATAAAAATCAGTTAAGGAAATAATCTGAAATCAAGAGAAGAAATATTGACTGTGTCTTAAATCTTGAACGTCAAAATCACCCTTTGGTGGAATTTCTGGTAATTTCAATGGTGCAAACACTTTAAGTTTCAAAGATTTTCTGTTATTAACTTTTGGTAAAACTTCTTCAACATCTTCATCACTGACTTCTTTTTCAATCTTTCTAAGTTCTTTAGTTGAAGTCAATTGTTCAATATCTTCACCTTCAAGTAATTTAACAGTTGTAACCATCTCTCTACCTCTAATCATATCTGTCATATCATCACTATTTAATAACAATTGTCTCTTTCTCTCCATGTAAACTTCATCACCTAAAGTAACAGCTCTTCCCAATTGTTTACTGAGTTCTTTTCTCTTGGCCAAAATTTTCTGACCAACTTCACTCTTGACTGGAATTTCAATTAATTGTAAGAACCCTTTATAACGTTCATCAAATTCTTCTTTTAATCTTGCAACAAGATCAACCTCATGTAAACCAATAAATGCTTCTCTTAAAGATTTACTCATTGTTTCAACATCACCTGCATGTGTCCAGTATGAATCATGCACAGCTGCAAATTCTAAACCTTTCTGACTACATTCAATAGCACTTAACAACATATGAGAAGCATCTAAGGAATGAATGAAGTTTGGTGGGAAAGCAGCCATTTGTTTTCTTGAATCCACTTGAGCTAATTCATAAGGATCAGAAATGAAAACAGTTTGTAAATTGGTTTTAATTTGTTTCTTCACTGTGGCACGGTATGGTTGAACAATTGGTAAATTTAAAGGTGTAGTCCAAATAACACTGGCCATGAAATTTGGCTTTTTATTAGTGTTGATAATTTCATAAGTATCAACATCAATTCTAATAGATCTTGAAATCATTTTAGCACAAATGGCTAACCAATCTTGGATTAAATGAGCACCTTCAAATAACTCTCTCATACAACTAAAGACATGTTTTGTTAAATATGTACTCAATGTATAACTTTCTTCTTCACTGAAAACATTTTGCAATTGTTTATGAATTTGTTGAGTGGCACCAATATAAGTGACACCATAAACATTAGTCATGACTGTTTGTTTAACAACTTTTCTCTTGATATGACCTAATAATTTTTTAGCCAGTTCATCACCTTTTTCAGCTTGTTTTTCTAATTTAGCAGAGACTAATTTAGCAACATGAGTATAAACATCTTGTGGTCTTTCAGCTGGAGCTAAATTCACTTGTGTAGCACCTTCAACATCACCACCTAAAGCAGCATAATGTTGAAGACCATTACAAGTACCATCTTGATGAACTGGTTGGTGAGAAACAAATTTTGAAGGATCCTCGAGTTTATAAGCATCAGCAATTTCAAAGATGGTTGCAAGAGCTTGCCATGGTTTGTCAGCACTTTTCCAGAAATCTACATTGCCCATTGGATCTTCTGCAGTCTTTTTGATCAATTCAAGATTCTCATCAACATATGCAACACGTTCTTCTAAAGGTGCCTTATCAATACCAAACAAGTTAGAAAGATGGATCTTTAACCATCTTAGCCCAGTTTCTCCAAGCTCTTTACCATGCCAGAAAATCAATAACCCTCTTGATAAATCATTACCCATATGATTAAAGTTAGGACTGAGCGGATAAGCACGTCCTCTGAAATCTAAATTATGAGGGAAGTAAAATTTTTCACCTAAATAAGCTCTTGCAATTTCCATTTTATAGTTTGCATCACATCTTAATGATCTATTTGTAGAAAATTCGTTTTGTAAACGTCTAACTTTATTTTTCCAATCATTAATTTCACTTGGATCTGCATTTCTAGGTGGCATATCAGGTAAAGTAAGTTCTTCTTGAGCTGGTGGGATATCTAAAAATTCACCACCAGTGTTCCAAATTTCAGTCATAACTTTAAATACACGTTCGTTGACTGTCCATGCAGTTTCACCCAAAACATTCAAACCTTTATAAACATCACCTAATTTATCACTAGAGGCTTTCAAATAAGCAACTTGTTCAGGAGCATCTCTTGATCTGACAACAAAATTTTGAGAGTAATAGAAACCACCATTGTTCCATTCAGTCCAAGGACGTGGTTTAACAAGCATAGGTAACATTTGTGGTTGAACAACACCAACTAATTTCTCAGCAGATAATTGAGAACCCAAAGTCTTGTGAACTTTCAAGACACCAATTTTGGCACCGTTGTGATATTGATAACTATGATAAAATGCTGGGGCTTCACCTCTAACAGGCTGTTTTGTGATTGGATCAACACCAGTAACTTGAACTTTAGCAACATGCATCAAGATAGAAACTAAGGCAGAACCAAGTTTAACTTTAATTTCTTGAGGCCAAACAATTTTCAAATCAGATAATTTTTCAGATTTAAAAATTGTCATGTTTGCTGCATATTTTTTCAGATTTCTTCTAGGAATAGCTTTTTTTTCATTTTTCAAAAAAGTATTTTCTGATCTCAAGATTTGATCTGATCTAAATTCCAATTCTAAAGCTTTAGCAACAGAAATAACAGCTCTAGCAGTTCTCATACCTTCATGGATACCACCTGTAGAGTTATTCTTTATAATTTCCAAGATTGTGACAGAAGTGACTTTCTTAGCATCCAATAGAGCTAAATATGGAGCATATATCAATCTTTCATTATGTTCAGCTTTAGCTTCTCTTGTCAAACTTTTCACATTGACATTGTCAATATTTTTACATTTTTCAATTTCTTCATGAACAAGAGGTTCCATTTCTGTAAACCAAGTCCATAATCTAGCATTTAAACTCTTACCAAAACCTAGAGAACCAGCTTTTCTTTGATCTTCATATTCATGTCTCCATCTTTCTTGTGCAGCTTCAAATGATTTACTTTCTAATACTGATTGTCTATGAACATTGAATGCATCAAGAGCAGTTTCGAAAGCCTCTTGATCCTCTTTTGGTAAACTTTTATAAATCTTGTAAAAATTAGTTGAATCGTTTTCATCACTTGTTAAGAAATGTACTTTTCCCTCCAATCTAGAATTTAAATCATCAAACATTTTTTGATCTATATGTGGTTTTAATGCTAATAAAGTATGTCTAATGACTTTTAATCCAAAGGTATCAACTGATTTTAATTCTTTCGCTTGACCCTTATTTAAAGCTGGTGGTAATTCTGTACTATCTTCTTCAAAATAAGCTTCACGGTTCACTGAGGGACTTGATTCTTCTTCAGATTCCACTAAATATCTATATTTTGGAGGTAAAAGTTGAGCACCTAATTGAAGGTCGGTCATTATCTTTTTCAAATTTTGAACACCAAAGACATCAACATGTCTAAGGATTTTTCTTATATCTCCTGTTTTTTTCATATACAAGTCAGTATAGGTCTTATATGGTGCTTCGTTCTCCATTGCTTTATTGATTAAGATGGCATGTGTTCTATCATTTCCCGTTAGTTTATAATCTTTTCTCCAGCTTGCCACATAGGATTCCATTTGTTTTAACTCGGCAACTTTTGACCATTTAAACAAGTATTTATTCAAATCATCTTCAAATTTAAAGTCATTCCCTATGGATAGTGGATATATAGCACCCAAAATAATTCTTGCTCTTTCAAATTGTTCTGATTCAAGACAAACATCTAACAATGACCAAAGTCTCATAACTTCTTTATAATGATCTGTACGTAAAACTTTGTCATAAGGCGATGACCACTTATCTTTGTAAGCTTCTGGTATAGCACTGCCCTGTTCTGTCTTTGATGATAAAGATACGTGCTTTAATTCTTCAATAATGTTATGATTAATACTAGCACTAGCTACACTAGCATTTGATCTTCTAATTACACCTGAAAGTGTCGGACTCGCCCTTGAGACGAATCCTTTCTTGGTAATGGCTCTCAGCATTCTCGCAATCGACCAGACTCGAGGAACTAACTATTAATCAAAGAACACTGACTCTAAAACCAACACTATTGAAGACGATGAGATGTATCAACTTTGCATATGAAAAATTATAACATAGTAAAAAAAAAAAAAAATTCCTAGAAAAAAGTAACGGTTTCTAACCATTTCCTTATTAGGCAATTGTCCCTTTTGGGAAGTGCTTCATTACATCCAAACACCACAGACAGAATTGATATTTTGGTTGAAAGCTAGAGAGAATACGTTGATAACAGGAGGCCAAACACTTGTAGATTGTGGTGTAATCACAAAGCGAGACCGGATTGTGTGTGCTGTTAGTGTATCTCTGGATTGAGTGTTACGAGAGGGATAAGACGGTCACTATTGATAAGGGATCTAGTTAATTTAAGGAGAGATTAGTTGAAGTTTAGAAAAGGGTAGAGATCAATTCACAAACAACAAAGATGTGGTCATATATGTTTGGCGGTGGTGCTAAGGACAAAGATGCTCCTAAGAAGGCCATTATAACATTGAGAGAACAAATAAACATGCTTACAAAGAAGCAAACCCATCTCTATACTCAAATTGATGATCAAGATGCTATAGCTAGAAAGTTTATATCTACTGACAAGGTGAAGGCTAAGAATGCTCTTAAACGTAAAAAGGTATTAGATAACGAAGCCACCAAGTTGAGCTCACAAATAGATGCTCTAGAAAACCAACTTCGTTCTATAGAAGGTGCCAATTTGAACTTGGAAACCATGAAGGCAATGAAACAAGGTGCTAAGGCTATGAAACAAATTCATGGCGGTATTACTGTGGATAAAGTTGATCAAACAATGGATGAAATTAGAGAACAAGCAGAATTAGGTGAAGAAATTAGTGAAGCCATTTCAAGATCTTATCCAGTTGATAATATTGATGAAGATGAATTAGAAGATGAATTAGAAGCTCTTCAACAGGAGGAAGTTGATAATAAGTTATTGAATAGTGGAACAAAGACAAGTCAAGTCAGATTGCCAGATGCACCAAACACTAGTATCAGAGAAGACAAGAGTGCTGTTCATGAAGAAGAAGAGGATGAAGATGAGAAGGCTTTGAAGGCTTTACAAGCAGAAATGGGATTGTGAGAATGCTTTCTATATTAATACATACAGAGAAATAATTTTTTTTTATAATACTTAATGGGGTTGTTTAATTTGTCATTAGTGTTTTCTTTTTGAAGGTAAAATTTTACGAAATATTTATATTTTGTAGTATGATTTCATTACATTAAATTCTATATAATCTTCAACTCCTTTATTAGTTTACCAGAATCCAGAGTATAAAAAATACAATCAAAACCCCAAAGATCTTTAGATATAGCCATCTGTTTTGATTAATACTGTTGAAATATTTCAAAAGTTCTCTTTGTGCACCTGTTATATTTAAATCAATATCTTCAACATTTGTATCTATTCTTTGAATAACCTCACTTTGTTCATTAACCATTGTTGCCAACTGTTGAAACAAATTACCAACTTCATTGATTGTACTTTCAATAGTCTCTACCGCCAAATTACGATCTTGTAAATATTGTGATGATTGTTCTTCTAATAATTGTAATTGTTGATCTTGCGGTAGAGATAATAATGCATTGTTTTCTCCACTTGGAATATCCATTAAAAATGGATTATCAGATGCCACAGTGGTGGCACTATTTGTATGCTGTTGTTGTTGTTGTAATGTTGAAAAGAATTTTTCTTTTCTTGATTTATTTTCTAATTCATTCTTTTGCCTGGTTTCTAAAACTTCTTTAAAATTACCACTAACATTCTTCATTTTAGTATTTAATAATTGTACAATATTTTTAGAATTTGTCTTCAATTCTTCATTTGAATTTTCATTCCCAGTCTTCAAATAATCTTGTAAATTCTTTAAATTTTTTTCAATCTTGACAATATCTTGCTTTATAACATAAGTTAATTCGGATATCTCAATAGGTTTATCATCAAACAACGGCTTCTTCTTGGCCAAAAGAGCTAGCTTCCCTAAAAGTTCTGAAGTGTGGGATATATCTTTAGCAATCTTTGAAGCTCTAGTTTGAAACTCTGATCTCTTAATATTCGGAGGTGCAACTTGTTGATTATTGATATGTTGAGACTTGTTTCTCTTATTAAAAGTGTTGACACACTGTTGGAACTCGACCGTACGGTTCCTGATGTCCTGTGTCTGTCCTGGCACGTACGACATGGCTGTGGATGTTTTGAGAGTGAAAGACTATGAGCTCTGAGTGCTTATCGGTGGTCTGTAAATGTCTATTGTGGTGTTTCTGATGGTCGTGTTAACTCGAGGCACTTCAATTTATTTAAGGAGAGATCCGGTAAAGATCATGTGATTTGAGCCTCGGAAATAATTAAGAAAAAAAAATATATGCAAGGCCAGAAAAAAAAATTTGAAGTGTATATAAGCTCATCTCAATTCTGATACATCAGATCCAGTTGATACTCAGTCTGAGTCTTTTGATATAGCCATGTCCAAGAGAGTTAACGAGGAACAAGGCTCTCCAAGAAACACTGCTGCGAAAACAGCAGAAGGAGCTGCCCCAAATGCCAACAAGATTGAAGTGTTGGAAGATGACGTTGATATGGGTGAATTCGAAGACCCATATAGTGACGAATATGAAAGTGATGAAGAGATTGTTGAGATCGATTCCAATGGAGAAGGTGAAGAAGATGCGCAAGAGATAATTGAGAAGGACCGAAAGGAAGATGAAAAGAAAGAATCAACATTTTGGCTACCACACAAATCAAAACCTTTAGGTCCAGATGAAGTTTTAGAAGCTGATCCTTCAGTTTATGATATGTTACATAATGTCAATTTGCCATGGCCTTGTCTTACCCTTGATGTTCTACCTGATCATTTGGGTGATGAAAGAAGAAACTTCCCAGCTTCAGTTTATGTCACAACTGCTACACAAGCTCAAAAAAAGAAAGATAATGAATTATTAGTTTTAAAATTAAGTCAATTATCTAGAACTTTAGTTAAAGATGAAGAAGATAATGCCGAAGAGGATGATGAAGATGAATACGATGGTGATCCAGTCATGGAAAGTGAAACATTACCATTACGTGATACAACAAATAGAATAAGAGTATCACCACATTCTGCCTCAACAGGTGAATACTTTACTGCTACATCAAGTGAAAATGGTGAAGTTTTAATTTATGATTTAAGTTCACAATATAAAGCTTTTGATTCGCCAGGATACACTATTCCAAAAAATGCTAAAAAACCAATACATACCATTAGAAGTCACGGTAATGTCGAAGGATATGGTCTTGATTGGTCTCCATTAATAAATACTGGAAGCTTACTTTCAGGTGATTGCTCAGGTAGAGTTTTCCTCACAAATAGAACTAGTTCTAGTTGGGTCACTGATAAAACTCCATTCACCGTGGAAAACAACGAATCTATAGAAGATATACAATGGTCAAAAGCTGAACAAACCGTTTTCGCTACATGTGGTACTGATGGATATATAAGAATTTGGGATACAAGATCAAAGAAACATAAACCAGCTATTTCAGTTGTTGGTTCAAAAACTGATATTAATGTTATTTCATGGTGTGATAAAATTAATTACTTATTAGCTAGTGGTGATGATGATGGTAAATGGGGTATTTGGGATTTACGTAATTTCAAACCAGGTAATCAACCTTCACCAGTTGCACAATATGATTTCCACAAGAGTGCAATTACATCAATTAGTTTCAATCCATTAGATGAATCCATCATTGCCGTCAGTTCTGAAGATAATACCGTTACTTTATGGGATTTATCTGTGGAAGCTGATGATGAAGAAATTAAACAACAAAGATCAGATGCTAAAGATTTAGAAGATATCCCACCTCAATTATTATTCGTTCATTGGCAAAAAGATGTTAAAGATGTCAAATGGCATAAACAAATACCTGGTGCTTTAGTTAGTACCGGTACTGATGGATTAAACGTTTGGAAAACTATTAGTGTTTAGATGATTAAGGGAAACAAAATAAACATATAATAATGCATTGATTAAACTAATCTTCTGAGTAGTTATAATATTGTTCTTCATTCACCAACAATACATCCTCCTTCTCAGCAATATATTCATAGTAAGTACAAAGTATTAGTAAAATACCTTGAAGTATAGCTGCAGTTAAATATGGAAGCCAACTACTCCAATTTGAACCTGGTTTAAGTATTAATGTAGCTGTCCAAATAAATCCACCTGGAGTTTGGACGCACATCATTGGTATTGATAATGAACCTGAACGCTTCAACGTCAATGTAGTTTTCAACTGTGGTAAGTATTGTATAACTGCAACAATAGTTGAAAAAATTCCTAATAATTTTGCATATAGTAATATAGAATCATTTGAGAAAGTAAATTTCGAAACTATCAAGGAAATAGTAATAAATGCTGTAAAGGCGATAATATATCTCCATACCCTTAGAACTTTACCATATGCAAAAAAATCATCTGGAGTATTTGTAAATATGACACATAACACAACAATCAACAACGTGGATATAGTTTGGAGTCCAACTTGTATTAAAGAAATTTGTGAATTGAGACATTCAAATGGTGTAAGTTCAGTGCAACACGGAAGAGAAATATATGACAACAGTATCAAATTTGAAGTGGCAGAGATACCAGATAGTGAAGATAATAGTAGGAAAATGGGAGATAACCCAATTGATGACCGCGTTTGAACAATCTTGACATGTTGAGGAACATATGAGATAACAATCCCTATTGATATAATGACTGATGTGATGAATGGGGATTTGAGAGGATTCTCATAGATCGAGCAGACCGGGTCAACCATCTTCTAATTGAAACTAAGGACGTGAAGGGTCAGCTGGGAAATGGATACACTAATAACGACATGTGTTTAATAAAAGAAGACTTTCTGGCTATATAGGTTTATAGATAATACGGGTAACCATTTGTTATCGGCGACCGTTAAAATTTGGCAGATTCAAATACCCTATAAGTACACTACAACAAGTTATTCTTAATTAGTCATGTTATTTCTTCTTCAAGCTGTTTTTAAACTGGACACCGATGCTGGATGTTGCTGTGTTGATTCTTAGTAGCGTTGTCCAGAGTATACACAAGGATTTTGCATTCATCTCCAGCCATTCTCTAAATCTCTTGATAATATTAAGCACCTCGAGAGATTGTTCCTTTGAAGATGAAATCACAAGCAGTAATAGTGAGAAATCTTTTATATACATAAATAACGATCTTGACCAATTGTACCAAAACCCATTGATGGCACTTGAAGGTAAAGAACTTAGGAATTTTATTGTTTCATGCAATAGAGCTTTAGCTGATGTGAAACATGTTTCTTGAAAATTATTCACACCTAGTATTTGGAACCTCGCCCTGAAAAGCACAAGTCTCAAAACAAAGTAAGATACTGAAACTGAATGGAAAGTAACAGTTGCGTCACTCTCAATCTCTTTGAATCCATTATGCCATTCTTTCAACTGCTCTTCAATAAGATCTATCTCTTGAAGCTTCCCATCATTTAAAACGCTTCGAAGTGAGAAAAACTTGTTATTTACACTATCAAGCATAAATGTCAAATGAAGCATATTTGTAAATAGAGATTTACTTTTTTTATCAGTGAAGAATTGTCCAACATCTTCAAACAATTCATCTGCATCGGATGGAACCTCAACATTATATCCATTCTCATTTAACAAACTTGGTGAACCCCAAACAAAACTGTTCCATTTTTCCATTATGAACACAGTCCACCATAATCTCTTCCTTGTAATTTTTTCATTCAATGGTATATTCCAATCACTGCAGTCAACATGAAGTCCGAGCGTGTGACAAACAGATACCAATGTTGACAACAAACTTCTCTCAAAAGAATTGGTTTGTGAATCTCTTTTGAAGCAAATCACTTGGAAAAACAAAATAAGGGATCTCACTGTTGTCAAATCTGGAGTATGTAGATCATCCTGGAGTAAGTTCCACAAAACAGTGAAAAGTTCGTTTCTATTATTCAAGATTAGCTTTTTGTCGTCAAAAAACACTGAAATTGAAGTATCATGATGTTCCCAAGTTTTGGCAACTTTTGAGAGTAGCAAAATAAATAATGGCGAAAGTTCACCATTTCCCTCTGTAAAGTCAATTGACTCATTTGAGAATATCTTTTCTAGAAAATTACCGTCTAATATGGGGAGAAATGGGAATGCAAACTTCAAATAAAGGACTGTTAAATTAGGGACATGCTTGCAAAGCTCACCAACCCTTTTAGTATCGAAAATCGGTGTTGAGAATTCCTTGGTCTGCTCTAGTAGCAATTCTTTTTCTTTGAATGAAAATATAGCTGGTCTTTCTTGAGTTCCAAGCCTTCTGAAAAACTTTTGCTTGAAAAAACATTCATCATTGTTATCATATCTGTAGTAGTCAAATCTTAAAAATGGGTCATATTCACCAGAAAACCCATAGTAAGTGAATGAAGTTTCTCCGTTTCTTCGATCAATGGGCACTCCGTCATTTGTATGATCCAAGTTTTCATTCTGTTGGCTATTCAAACCAGGATTTTGATTTATACTTAAACTGCTCAATGGGAACTCTGAAGACAATATATCTTCGTCAAGAGTATTGATCCAATCCAGATTCCCCAAAAAATCAAAAGGTTGAACAACTGAGTTACCAGCTGAGAGCGAGCTGAGGCTAACTGGTGAGTTAGCTATGAGGGGACTTGAAGTCTGACTAGCGTCCTTTTGCTCTTTTAGGCTGCACTTAAGCCTTCTGTTTTTGCATTGTTCGCAGCTTCTTTGGTCTAAAGCATCACTACTTATCTCACATTTGATCTTCTTTTCTCGACAGAAAAGGCACGATTTCTTGTTAGGTGACGTTCTCTGTGACTTGAATGAGAATACGTTGAAAAGCTGGTTATCCTGGTTTGCTTTTCTTTTCGTCATTGGTAGTGAGTAAGCTGGTTCTCATAGACTTCATTGTTGGAAAGTTGATCGTTTACATTGTTTTGGTGAATCTGATAAGAGATCTCGGATTTTTTAAATGGGCTCGGCGTTGCGAAAATTGGTACTATATAACGTCTTTTAGAAATCAGAGATAGTAAAACTACATTTTAATCACTAAAAACAAATTTATTATTACGGCAAAACCAATCCCTATATAATTCCATATTCCAGATTATGGATAACTACCAGCTCTTGGTCCGAAATAACCATCTGGAGCTTGTGCTGTAACATTTAATATACTTTGACGACCTTCACCACCATCAACACCTTTTGAAATAATATCATTACCCCACCAATGGATCTTCTTTGGGTGATAATTTACTGAGAAAAAGATAATAACAGCACTAAATGCAACTGCTGCTGAAAATGAAGCAGTCAAGACATAGTTGTATTTTTCCCACCAAGTTGTATATCTTCTTTTCACATAGTACATAAAGAAGAATGAAAAATAAAGACCAGTAGTGACATAAGACAAGTTATATGGAGCAAATTGGAATAAACCACCAATAATCAAAACAGGCTCAAAGTATTTTGTAGTCTTTGGGAAAAATCTCTTTGCTAAAATGCATGGAATAGCAAGTAAGAACCCGATCAAAAAGCAGTATTGCAATACAGGGTATAAACCGTTGAACACTCTTTTTGGACCAATAACACCCCAGAAAGTAGCACTAGAGTAAAAATTGAGCTCCTTTGGACAAGTGAATTTATTAGCAGCTTGCTTGGTACAGATATTCTCAACATTAGCAATTTGCCAATTGATAACACCTAATGCAACAAAGATTTGAATAAAAGTGGAAAATAGTTGACCTCTGAAAATAGCCATTGGAGGAATCTTTGCATAATGAGCCAATTTCTGATCAGCAATATATGATTCTGCTTGATTATCAATATTGTGACTTAGTGATTTCAAAGTCATCATAGCTAAAGCATTTCCTGGTAATGCGTAACCAATAATCAATTCAGTTAAGACATTCATAGTTAGTGAGAACCCAGTTGTAGCCAATATGATAGTGATTGGAATCAAGAAAACCAAGTTTAAACCCAAGATGAAAAATATACCCCACACAGGTGTTTGAGCTGGATAAACCTTGACACAAATGATAGCTAAAACAACTGATATTAATAAAATAATGAAGAAATAATAATCTGGAACTTCTTTGTATTTTTGCATCATTTTAGAATGTGGATCATTGAATCCACTGTATGATGATCTTTTAAAATTTCTAATATTTTTATAAAGTTGAATCATACCCATTTTGATGGTTGGGAACTCTTGGACAACAGTGTAACAAATTGTGAATGGAT
Source organism: Hansenula sp. Y91-04 (assembly GCA_037042445.1). Classification (NCBI taxonomy): domain Eukaryota; kingdom Fungi; phylum Ascomycota; class Saccharomycetes; order Phaffomycetales; family Wickerhamomycetaceae; genus Hansenula; species Hansenula sp. Y91-04. Next base: position 17,697 of record JAXQKK010000022.1, on the reverse strand, counting down.
AAATAGCGAAATAAGCACCATAAACTAATAAATTACCTGCAGTGTAAAAAGGTGGAGAATATTTTTGATATTTTTCTTCATCCAGCATTGTATCTGAGTTTAAAATATTACCAACGACATATTCATTACCAGTGTTATCATAAATGGCATTGTCATTCATTGGTAAGAATGCAGTCCATTTATAATTTGATTTAAACAATCCCAAAACAACAAAAAATCCAATGAATGTCCCAATATATTGATTCAATTGTGAAAAGAATGGAATGGTTAAAGCGTAGTTATAATCAACAATATTCCAATCAAAAGTAACCCATGGGTTGAAACCTAAACCATATTGTTCACCACAAACGGTAGCTAAATTAAAGTTGTTTGGTGCTATCCAAGTAATCCAACTGAAAGTTGACAATGCTTGGAAAAGGTAAGAAGGAAACCAATTGTATAAGAACATACCACAGAAACAAATCAAGAAGAAATTATATCTACTGATTTTCCAACCATTGATAACCTCTTTCTTTTCTGGCTTCAACAAAGCTCTGTTCAAACTCAAGGTTGGAAGTAAGGTTGGCCATATACATCTTGTTTCATAGACACAGAACCTTCTAACAAGTGACACTAAACCAAAACCTAACAGTTGAGATGAAGTCATTAATAAAAATTGATAACCAAAATCAATCCAGGTAGTTGGGAAAAACACATCTAATTTTTGCATGAAAATGTTGTAACTGACATATGTGAAAGGAATAGCAACGTTAAAGACGATGGTTGCAAACATTTGTTCTTTATAAGTCCAAGGTCCTGGATTTAAAGAATGTCTTGTACCTCTGACAGTGAACCCCCAATCAGGAAGGACTTTTGCCAAAAATTTACCACATGGATATAACATGACTTGAATCATTGGAGCTTTCAAAGTGATTGCTGGTTTACGACGATTGAAAAATTCATTGACACCAGCACCAATAATAGTCCACATAGTGGCTAATATATAAGCACGAATAGTTTCAATTGGGATATTTGGGTCATCAATAGGATCAGTAACAGCTCTAATTTCAGGATATGGTGAATGAAAGGCAATCAACCCAGCTTCCAATTTACATTGAAATTCCCAATCATCTTCTTGTAAACCAGAAGCTTCTTGACCTTGTACCAAATTCTCAATCAAATGATATATATCATCAGGGAAGTTTGCGTCACCTTTGTGGTGTACTAAAGACTCTTCCAAATGAACCAAAGCATCTTCCAATTTCAACCCTTCAATCTTATCAACCATGTATTGAATCTCTGGTGGGAAGTTCGCAGTATCAGTCAAATCACTCTCATTTTCAATACCATGACCACAACGATTCAAAATTATCTCTCTTTGCCTTAGATTAAGGGACTTTGACACAAATCCAGACTGGAGTTCAACATCATGAACATCCACTGTGTAACCTTTCTTCTCCTGAGAGATCATACTCTCATCTGTACTCATCTTGATTAAGTTAGTGATCTTATTCGAGATCGATCAACATTAAGAACTTTAGAGACACTTTATATATTACCCAACTCTTATCAGTGACTCCAACATATAGGTATCTGAATAAGGCAGGCATCAGATAACACTTACTGCATCTTTTAATGTGGTCTCTAGTCACTCTATCAGCAGATCATCGCCAAAAATTCCGCTTTATCTCGATGTATCAAACAGCATTCGTTGAAAAAGGGCCCAAAACACTGGATTTTTGGTTCAAGGGTCTCGGAGTGCTTCCTGATTGGGCGACTCACATATCGCTGCATCGAGATAGTCCGAGACAACTTCGGAGCCAAATTACTTGATCAGGAAGTCTCTCTCCGGACTAATAACAATATTGGTTGAGTTCTCATCTATTGATCAGTTGATAATTGTTGAAGAAGCTCCGGATACTGGTGAGTGGGAAGATATAAAAGATAAAGATAATGTCCATAATCGTGTGATCTAATCTCGGTGTTTTTCAATATTCAGTATTCAACAACTATCATGACAGCCAATCCAGACTTTTATGAGCACATCGTTGTGAATGGGAACCCTTTCCAAAGAGGTCTTTCACACGGTCAACAATTGAAGTTGAAAATTCAACAACTTGCTAACCATTATCTTCAAGAAGCTGATATCCCACCTTGGTCTTTCTGTGAACATGTCATTCAAAACTATTATATTCCGGCATTGAAAGAATACGACCCAACTGCTTTCGAAGAAATTAAAGGTATTGCTGAAGGTAGTGAACTACCAATTGAACATGTGTTTTTGATTAATGCTAGATATGATCTAACAAAGTACAAGAACAACAAGACTGATCTTTACAAGCTCAAAGATGATTCTGAGTGTACTGCTGCTACTATAATTGATGAAACTGGTGTCAAGATAGCACAAAACTGGGATCTTGATTCATATGTGTATGACCATGATCTTTGTGTTATTTTGGAAGCACATACAGAGGAATGGGAAGGTTTACCAAAGACAATCATCACTTTGGGTGAAGTTGGTCAATTGGGTAGATCAGGTATGAACTCCAAGGGTCTTGGTCTTTGTGCAAATTCATTGAACTCCAACATTGATTCATTCAATTTCCCTAAACCAGGTCCAACCCAAGAACATCCTGCTGTTATCCCGATCAGTTTTGCTAGACGTAAATACTTGAGTTGTCATAACTATGCTAATGGTCTTAAATATATCGTTGCATCTCCAAGACATGTTGGTGGTAATGTTATGGTTGCAACCAGAGAACGTGAGGCGATCGATTTCGAATTGATTCCAGAAAGCTACTTTGCAATCTATCCAACTTTTGTTGATGATGAAGGGAAAGAATGTCTGCCACATTCAAACGGTAGAGCTGTTTTGGTTCATTCGAATCACTTTATTTCTCCAGGTTATTCACCAGCTGCTGGTGTGCTTTATTGTCGTAACCCAGGTGGATCTTCACTATATCGTCACAGAAGAATCTTGACTAAAATAGTGGATCAATTCAGGGAAACTCCAAGAGGAAAAGGAATTTCTTCAAATGCTATAAAGTTTGCTTTCTCAGATAGAGCTTGTGCTCCATGTGCATTGTCTGAATCTAAAAATTCAAGATCTGAGCCTGCTGATGATGAAGTTTTAATGACAGTCGCAAGTGTTGTCTATGATTTAACAAAAGGTGTTATGTCAGTTTGTAAAGGACCACCACATGTTGGACAATGGAAAGAGTATAGAATAGCCCTTGAATAGTCACATCTCTAGTTGGTTCATCAATATGATGTAGTTGATAACGGTATTGTATACGATGTAAGCCTGATTTCAATCATCTAGAAAATTTAAACAAGTTGAAATATCGCAAGGTGTATATTTATATTTTAATTCATAAGAAGAGTAAGTGCCTGTCAAATTAATCTAATCAGATTGTACTGATTCCCCAGATTACGCATATATGCGGTGTCCGGGTAAATTTTTGAATTCAAATTACTAATTTCAACACTTTTAAGGTAAAAAACAGTGAAAAATTTAATAAAATAATGCTCTAATGACTAATTATAGCACATTTATTTATCTAAAATTGATTTTATACGTTTTTATAGAATTTTTCTGAAATCAAGTTATTTTGTTTCTATTTTGTAGTTAAAAAAAAATTATCAATGTCCATTAAATTATTTTAAAATTTAAAGAAAACCAAAAATTCAAAATTTCAAGCCCAAAAAACTATTGCTATATAGTAATTCATAGAAAAATAATAATTCAATTATAAAATCATAATATCTGCACCCAAAAAACATTATAATATACCCAATAATACATTATGCTATGAGTGCCCCAACCGTTTACACCTGGCGATGAGGTAACCCGACCCAAAAAAATATTGAAATTGAATTTTTCAGCCTTAATATTGTAGAAATATATAAGTGAATCATAGTCAATACCCACAGTGGTAAATCTAGCCCTTTCCTAAGTTCACGATGTTGAGTGCTTTGAGATCACAAAATAAAGTCCTGAGCAGGCAGTGGAGGTACTACACCACTCTCTCAGGTCTAAAGTTGGCCAAATCTATAAGAAACGATGCTGCAAGAAAAGTTGAAAAGATCAGGTTATCATACCCAAAATTCAAGCCAACTTTGAAAATCATTCAAGTCGGTGCTAGACCAGACTCCAGTACTTATGTTAACATGAAACTAAAGGCTTCCAAGGAATCCGGTGTGGACTGTATCATTGAGAAATTCGATGAGAATATCACCGAGATTGAACTGTTGAAGAAAATTGATCAAGTTAATCAAGATGATTCTATACATGGGTTATTAATCCAACTACCACTTCCAAAACACCTAAATGAACCAAAAATCACAAACTTTGTCTCAGATGATAAAGATGTGGATGGATTCGGTCGTTACAATATTGGTGAATTATCCAAGAGAGGAGGTGATCCAAAATTCATTCCATGTACTCCAAATGGTTGTATGAAATTATTGGAAGAGTCTGGTGTTGAATTATCTGGTAAAAATGCAGTTGTTTTAGGTAGATCTGATATTGTTGGTATCCCAGTGGCTTCCCTATTGCAAAAAAAGAATGCTACTGTTACAATTTGTCATTCAAGAACCAAAAACATTGCAGATATAGTGAAGAAAGCTGATGTTGTCATTGCAGCTATTGGTCAACCGAACTTTGTCAAAGGTGAATGGTTGAAAGAAGGTGCCGTTGTTATTGATGTTGGTATTAACTATATCCCAGACTCTACTAAAAAATCTGGTCAAAAACTTGTTGGTGATTGTGATTTCGAAACTTGTAAAGATAAAAGTTCATTCATTACACCAGTCCCAGGTGGTGTTGGTCCAATGACTGTTGCCATGTTGGTTCAAAATGTTTTGCTAGCTGCTGAAAGACAATTAGCTAAAGATCAATCATTACCAGCATTCCATCCATTACCTTTACAATTACAAAAACCTGTTCCATCAGATTACGAAATTTCTAAAGCTCAATCTCCAAAATTGATTAAGGATGTCGCAGAAGAACTCAAATTGAAAGAAAATGAACTTGAAATGTTTGGTCATTACAAAGCCAAAATTAACTTAAAAGCCTATGATCGTATAAAGGACCGTAAAGATGCTAACTACGTTTTAGTTGCTGGTATCACTCCTACCCCATTGGGTGAGGGTAAATCCACCACAACTATGGGTCTTGTTCAAGCACTTTCTGCTCATTTACATATTCCAGCCATTGCCAATGTTAGACAACCATCAATGGGACCAACTTTTGGTGTCAAAGGTGGTGCTGCAGGTGGTGGTTATGCCCAAGTCATTCCTATGGATGAATTCAACATGCATTTAACAGGTGATATCCATGCTATTGGTGCAGCTAACAACTTATTGGCTGCTGCTATTGATACAAGAATGTTTCATGAATCTACTCAAAAGAAGGATGAAACTTTCTACAAAAGATTAGTCCCTGTTAAAGGTGGTGCTAGAAAATTCACCAAATCAATGTTGAAAAGATTGGAAAAATTAGGTATCAATAAAACCAACTCAGATGAATTGACTCCTGAAGAAATTAAGAAATTTGCAAGATTAGATATCAACCCAGACACCATCACTATCAAACGTGTTGTTGATGTTAATGATAGATTCTTGCGTCAAGTCACCATCGGTGAAGCTTCAACAGAAAAAGGGTTCATAAGAAAGACAGGATTTGACATTACCGTTGCTTCTGAATTAATGGCTATTTTAGCTCTTTCTAAAGATTTACATGACTTGCAACAAAGAGTTGGTAACATTGTCATTGGTTTGAACAACAATAACGAACCAGTTACCGTTGATGATTTAGGTGCTTCTGGTGCCATTAGTGCTCTTTTGAAAGATGCTGTTAAACCAACCTTGATGCAAACATTGGAAGGGTCACCTGTTTTGATTCACGCTGGTCCATTTGCTAATATTTCTATCGGTGCTTCATCTGTTATTGCTGATAAGTTGGCTCTAAAACTTGTTGGATCAAGCTCAAGTGATCCATCTGGTCAAAAGGGATTCGTTGTTACAGAAGCTGGTTTCGATTTTACAATGGGTGGTGAAAGATTTTTGAACATCAAATGTCGTGCTTCAGGTTTGGTTCCAAACACCGTCGTCCTTGTTGCTACAATCAGAGCTTTGAAATTACACGGTGGTGCTCCAAATGTTAAACCAGGTCAATCATTACCTGCTGAATATTTGAAAGAAGATCTTGCCTTAGTTAGAAAAGGTACTGAAAACTTGGCTAAACAAATTGCTAACGTTAGACAATTTGGTGTCAACGTTGTTGTTGCTATTAACCAATTCAAGGATGATACCAAAGCTGAAATTGATTTAGTTAAGCAATTAGCTAAAGAAGCTGGTGCCATTGATGCTGTTGAAAGTAACCACTGGGAACAAGGTGGTCTTGGTGCTGTCAAGCTTGCTGAAGCTGTTGTTGAATCAGTCAAGCATTCAAAACCTGAAGAATTCAAATTCTTATATGATGTTAACGACTCTGTTGAACAAAAATTGACATCAATTGTCCAAAAATTATATAATGGTTCTTCTATCAAAGTCTCAGAAAATGCTGCTGCAAAGATTAAAACTTACGAAGAACAAGGCTTTGGTAACTTACCAATTTGTATTGCCAAAACCCAATACTCATTATCACATGATGCTAACTTGAAAGGTGTCCCAAGTGGATTCGAATTCCCAATCAGAGATGTGAGAGCCTCAATTGGGGCTGGTTACTTATATGCTTTGGCTGACGAAATTCAAACCATTCCAGGTTTACCAACCCACGCTGGTTATATGAACGTTGAACTTAGCGAAGAGGGTGATATCGAAGGTTTATTTTAAGAGAAACCTTGCGGTAAATAGACATACAGATCAAATATATTCATAATTTTGTTTTTGTGACATGTAGTATCATCAATTGATGTAATAAATAAGTTTGAATAAATAATAAATAAATAAATAAATAAATAATAAATAGGATGCAGAAAATTGCTCAGAAAAAGTTACGAGATCATTTAAAACCCTTTCAAGAATTTACCAACAAAAGAATCAGCGATTTTTGCATCTTTAGAGAATCTTGTATCACCTTCATAATCAAAATAGCGCATAACGTGTGGTGTCTGCTTCCAGAAATTGATGAGTTCTTGATACTCCATTTGTCCCTTTGCTAGCAAAACATTTCTAATGTTGATATCCTTTTGAAATCTATTTCTTTCGAATTCTTGTCTGATCTTAGTTCTAACAACACCGACTGGCAAATCTAGTTCATATAGTTCAATGAAAACTGGGGCACTTCTCAAATACTTTCTGTACAAACCAACCACTCTTTGGCTCAATTCCGTGGAGTTCAAACTTCTTTTAGTAGTTTCTGCAAATGCAGTTGGCAAGGTAGGCATCTTGAGTTCAACCTAGGCTGCTTGTTGGGACTTAAATCCTTCATATTGGTATTTCTCCTTATACCAAATTACATTGTGTTTCTCGATTGGATCTTCTTGATTCGAAATCCGGTCAAAAGCGTCACGTGATTGTTCCCGAAATTCCATTTACGGACTTGCATAATCTCTCTAGTTTGACACATAAAGCTCTTGAAAGGCTTATTGTACATAAATCTTTATCGTTCAGCAAGCCCATTTGATTGGCCATAAAGTTTGGCTAATTTCAAAAATTAAGATTTACTAGAGGTATTGTAGATAAATTGGGAGTTTATCCTTTGAGGTGTTGGTGTTGACTGGTTTATATATAGCTCATTTTTTACATCTAGAACAAATCAAATTTCATCTTTAATGAAGCCATTGAAGAGCACCGCAATAAAATTAGGTGTTCGAGATTTATGTGACAAGCGGATTATTGAAAGTTGTGAAAAAATTAGGTTTAGTAACCTTAACATTTAAGCTGCTTGACAGGTTTGTGGTAGCCTTTGAGCACAATGGCTTTATAAAAATTTAGTTAGCCATATATTGACGGACCTTATTACGCTATATTCTTTATATAGACGTTTGGAAAGGTAAGTTTTAGAAGCTCTTATATTAGTGATTTACTAGAGACTAAGAGGATTAGTGACGTTATAGATGAAGTGAGAATTTTTACTCAACGATTCTCGTCTGAGTGCTAATATGACACTACCAGAAATACCGACATTGTCAATCATGAGATAAATCTTCAGTTCAATTCTCAGTTAAAAATTTCTCACAGATTCAAAATGCCCTTTAATTCAAGCCACTGTATTAAGGTCAAACAAGGGCATTTGAGCACGAGATGTTAATAGATAAACTTTCGCATGAATCTTGAGAAGACCAAAATGAAGTTCTTTAAATAGTTGAACTTTATATATATACATATATAACTCACATACCGTAAGACAATTTTATTGAATTAATACAACGGTATAACAGGTTGGCCATTTGACACACCAGGTTATCAACCATCACTACATTGAATAACTCTTTTTTTTTACTATTGAGAGCACAAAATAGAGCCCTTTATTATTTAATATGTCTACGGACCCCCAAAAAGAAGATAAAAATGGCTCAGAAAAGACAGACACCATTGAAAGAACAGTGTCTTTAGAAAAGCCTAAGAAAGTGGGCTCTTCTTTCAGTCTGAAGAATTTGAATGCATTCCAAAAGAAGAAAGAGCCCGTCTATGAGATGGATGATTTAAAAAAGTTAAAAGAGCAAAAAAATTCAATACTCACAAACTATCACCACAATTCTGAAGTGTACAATCCAACTAATTATGGTGATACTTATTCAGATGATGAAGAGTTTATTTTTGATGATGATTTGAGGAAACCTGCCAAAAGTGCGCGAATCGCGACGAGAACATTGAACAGTTCCTATGCGTCTTCGTCTTCGTCTCCAGCTGATAACTCTTCTTCTAATCAAGAAGACCAAGATGCAGAGGGTACTGGACCGTATTACAACTGCAGATATTTAAAGAGACATGAAAATGTTGAGGCTGCTGAAAGAGGTGAAGCCTCTAGTGACAACGAAGGTGATGAAGAGCCATTTAGTCAAAGGTTGAAGAAAAGATGCAGACAGCTTAGAAATTTAGTTCTTGAAGTTATTGGTACGAAAAATTTGCAAAGATTGGTGTATCTTATATGCTTGATTATTATAATTTGTGTACTATCGTTTGTTGTGCCGTTCGTTGCTCGTTCAGATAAGTTTTCACATTATCACTCACCTCCAGTGATTCATGAGAAGCTCACTGATTATATATATCCACAATTGTCAGCCATTAGACAAAATATGGTGGATGAGGACACTCCAGAAACTGCATTGACTAGAAAGAGCATGAATGGAGAAGATTGGGAGCTTGTATTTTCTGACGAATTCAATGCTGAAGGTAGGACATTCTATCCTGGTATGGATCAATTTTGGGAAGGTGCTGATTTACATTATGCTGCAACGAGAGACTTAGAATGGTATGATCCAGACGCTGCTACAACTGTTAATGGTACCTTAAATCTAAGAATGGATGTTTACGAGAACCATAATTTATTTTACAGAAGCGCTATGCTTCAAAGTTGGAATAAAATGTGTCATACTGAAGGTATAGTGGAGATATCAGCTAGATTACCTGGATCTTCTTTGACTGCTGGGTTGTGGCCAGGGTTGTGGACATTAGGAAACTTGGCTAGACCTGGATATATGGCTTCTACAGAAGGTGTTTGGCCATATAGTTATGATGAATGTGATGCTGGTATTACTGCTAATCAATCCAGTTGGGATGGTATTTCACAACTACCAGGTCAGAAACTTAACAAATGTACTTGTAAAGGTGAAGATCACCCAAATAGAGGAGTAGGTAGGGGTGCTCCAGAAATTGATTTACTGGAAGGTGCTCATTCTACAAAAGTTATTTTTGGTGTTGCATCTCAAACTCTTCAAGTTGCTCCGTTTGATGTTTGGTATCAGCCAGATTATGACTTTATTGCAATTCATAATACGACAAAGTCAAATCAAAATTCATTTAGAGGTACACCTTTCCAAGAAATGGTGTCCACTATCACCACAATTAACGAGCGTTGGTTTCAATATATGGTTGATCCAAATGATACAGATATTATTCTTGATGAACCAACTTATTTCCAAAAATATGCTGTTGAATATTTAAGTAAAGTGGATAAACACCACCGCAATGATGCATACGCCAGATTCTTTTTGGGTGATGAGCCAACAGTCACAATTATGGGGAATGCACTACATCCAGAAGGAAATGTTGGATGGAGAGATATGTCTAAAGAGCCGATGTCAATAGTGTTAAACTTGGGTCTTTCTACTGCTTGGTCACAAATTGATTGGTTTCATATTAATTTCCCTGTGGTTTTTGAGATTGACTATGTTCGTATATACCAACCAAAGGGAAAGACTCAGCTAACCTGTGATCCTGCAGATTATCCAACTGCAGACTATATTGAGAACCATAGAAATGCTTATATGAACCCGAATCTCACTTCATGGGAAGCTGCGGGTTATTCATTTCCAAAAAACAAGCTTACATCTAGCTGCTGATTACTCTTACTCTATATACTAACGTACAGAGATTTTTTAACAAAATCTAATATAAATGAAGTTGTTTTTTTGCCTATTTAAATATTGTACAATTATATGCGTAAATCTGGTTCTTTTAGTCTTCATCACTTTCACCAAACTCAAGTTCTTCCACAACAAGATCTTCAGCTTTTGGCTCATCATTCGTGTTTTGATCATTGTTGCTAGCAGCTTGACTACCACCAACATCTTCAAAATCAACGTCGTCAAACTCTTCCTCCTCATCTTCCTCTTCTTCTTCTTCATCGTCATCATCATCTTCTTTATCTTTTTGTGCTAATTGTTCATAGTAAGCAGCTAAAGCATCTTGTGCTTCTCTATCTTCAGCATCTGCACCATTTGTAGCTGCTGTAGTGGATACAGTAGTGACTGGTTCTGTGATCGCTTCAGTGGCAGCTGGCTCAGCCTTGACTTGACTTTGGTCTGCATCTTCAACCTTAACCTCAGCTTCATTGTTCTTTTCTCCATTGGCTTCAATATCAAAATCGCCATCTTCGTCTTTATCAAGTTTACCAAGACCTTTACCAATAGTACTTTCTTCATGCCATGTAGGCAAAGCGTTTTGTTTTCTCTTTTCTTCTTGCTCAATAGCTTGTTTTTCTCTTTGCAAGTTATCATCATTGGCTGTTGTGATATTGACATGTAATGTAGCTTGAGATCTTGAGCCAGCATTCATAGAGCTTGCATTGTTCAAATAAGAATCTCTATTAAACATCTTCCTACTCTTAAAGTTGGAAACGGCATATGAGGCATTGGAGCTTGCTTGAGCTGGGATAACTCTTGCCAAAGAAGTTTCATAATTATTTTCTGGGATAGGATGTTCATCAATCTTCTTCAAGTAATTAATAACTGGTTCTAATTGGTTCATCAACTTTGAGTATTTGAGTTGATTTTCTTGTGCAATTTTACCAGTATCATCTTCAATCAAGACTTCGTTACATAGAGAACATAGAAATTCATTTTTTTCATAGTTTAATAATGCAATAGCATCCAATTGTGAGTACTTGGTTTTACAAACTGGACAAATATATCCCTGTGGATTATTTTCCGAATGTAACTCATCCTTTATACTTTGGACAACTGAATGAATTTTCCATTTGATGGAATCAATCGCCTCAGTATAATGTATGAAATAATATGTTCTAGTGATAGGTCTTAGCTGAGGACCTTCTTCCTTCTGTATATGAATTGTCAAAAGCCTGTCCTCCACTAGTTTAGAACAAAGAGATCTGAGCTCTTTTCTCTGGATACCCAAAAGATGGGACAAATCATCTTCTGAAAGAACAGAGTGAAGCAAGACTGCATCTAGGATAAGCACATATGGCTTCCCGTAGAATCCTCTGGCAACGAATCGTATCAGCAAACGAACTGTGTCATCCATTGTGTCTTCTAGTGATAAAGATCCCAGTGAAGAGTACCGATTAAATCAAATCGCCAAATTTTGGCACTTTTACTCAGCTTTTATATAAATCGATTTCGTTTATAGTTCGAGATGTTTTTCGCGGCCAGTGGCGAAAACCATTTCCCGAACGGGACAGGCGTAATGAATCAAAAAACAATCAGATATATATATTATACACTATTCTTTCTATAACAAAGAAGCATTACTATTTGGCTAACGTTATGACTAAATCAGAGTTCAAACTGTTCACAGATGAGCAGAGAGACCAATTCAATAAGGAAGGGTGTCTTTGTATTCCAGATTACCTCTCAGAAGATGATATAACTGAGCTTTTAACTTATACACACAAGCTGATTGATGAATTTGACATATCAACACATCCATTAACTAAATTCACCACTGGGACAAATGGTGAAGATGACCATGTTGGTGACGACTATTTCCTGAACAGTTCAGATAAAGTGAGCTTCTTTATGGAACCTGGTGCTTTTGATGAGAATAACAAATTAAACAAGCCAAAAGATAAGGCAATCAACAAAATTGGCCACGGTCTTCATCTTGATAAAGTGTTTTATCCATATACAATCAATCCAACTACTAGAAGTATAGTGGAAAAATTAGGATTTAAGGATCCGAGAGTCTTGCAAAGTATGATCATTTGTAAACAACCAGAAATTGGTGGAGAAGTACCAAGTCATCAAGATGGTACATTCTTATATACAGAACCTCAATCAGCAATCGGGTTTTGGATTGCTCTTGAAGATTGTGATGAGAATAATGGATGTTTAAGTTATCTGCCTGGGAGTCATAAAACTGTTCCTATTCAGAAAAGATTTGTGAAGAAGAAGGAAGGTGGAACAGGTTTTATTTACTTTAATGACGAACAAAGGGATGAATACGATAATAATGAAGAAGACTACGTGAAGATTAAGTGTCGGAAGGGATCTCTGATATTGATTCATAATTCAGTATTGCATAGATCTAATTTGAATTTTTCAAACACTTCAAGATTTGCATACGCCTTCCATGTGATTGATGGTATAACGAAATATGATTTATTAAATTGGCTACAAGTTCCGCCTACAGGTGGTGCCAATTTTACAAAACTTGAACTTTAATGATTTTTATTTTGTTATAATGTATATTATGAATAATTTTATATAATCTAATTTGCATCTATTTCATCTGTAAGTAAATTTTCTTTAAAAATTTCTATAATTTTATCAAAGTTTTCCATTGAAACTGCGTTTTCAGCCATGGTTATAACAAGATTTAAACCACCAGAAGTAGAAGCAACTGAACAAATTGAAAAATTGAAGATTAATGAACCTGCATTTTGTGAGAATTTAATATCTTCAATTTTATGTTTTTCATTATTTGAATCTTGAACTAAACCTAAATTTGAAAACAATGTATTACCTCTTTGAACACCAAAAAATGATTCTCTCACAATCTTGTCCAAATTTTTACTTTTTGAAATAGCTTCTAATGTTAAAATCCCCATATTATACAAAAATCTCTTGGTTTGAAACAAATATTTGATGTAAGAGTTATACTGGCCAACTATTGCCCAAGTTAATTTCTTTACTGGATTGAAAAACTTGTGAGCACCACTAGTATTCGCACCATATTTAAATTGATCCTGATCTGTTCCTGAAGGAAGATATTGTCTTGCATTACATGGGATTGAAAAATCAGTCATTTTAAAGAATGAGTTATTAAAGATCCCAGCTTTGTATTGAGCATTGAGCCATGCAGCTTGAATGAATGGTGTTAATGTTATTTTCTTGTCTGATTCGTTGTCTTTAAGTCTCTGTTTCAAAGCAGATACTTCATTTGATGAAAGATGGATCGTTCTATAACTATGTTGATCTGATGAAGTAACAACACCAGAGCTGAAACATATTAATTTGATAAAGAACAAATTGTAAAAATATTCTGGAAAGTACCAAAATGGTGGTGCATATTTAATATGAGTGTCAATTGGTGGAGGAAGTTGAGCAATCTGTTTTTTATCAGAATTGTAATTTAATAAAATTTTGGAATCATAATCGACATCAGGAAAATTTTCACCAGCAAGTTTCTCAAATTCATTTTCAAGATCTTGAAGTAAATATTTAGCAGTTATACCATCTGATAAACAATGGTTTGATAAGTACACCACAGTATTATCATCTATAAATGCTAATTTCCAAAGAACGTTCCCATCTGCATATGGTAGTTCGATATTATTCAATTCTTTCAAAAGGTCATCCCCTTTTAGTGATTTAACCTCATCAGGAAGCTCATACAAGAAATCATTTAATCTAAGTAGATCTATCACTTTAATATAATCATGAATTGGTCTTGGAATTGTAGTATCTGAGTAATCTGTATCGACAACTGTGGCAGCTAGAGTTGGATATTTCAACAATAAAGGTCTCAATGCATGAAATAACAAGGCCTTATTGTTGATCTTGGTATTGAACTTAGCAATGACTGCAAATGTTTTGTAAAGCTTTTGACGTTGTAATATTGCAAAATAGTTCTCAATATGTCCCATTCTTCTGGCATGTCCAGCCTCTAGCATCTCTTGTAGAGTTTCATTCTCCAGCACCATCTTTCAAACGAATATTTATTTACCAGCTGTTTGCAATTCTACTCATCCATTTCGAGTCCCTATATGTGGACAACCGTACGCTTATATACCAACGGTTAAAGCAGATGAGGTGCTCTTGACTCGTTTGGTGTTTAACCAGATCCGCACCATTTACGAATCTCGTTTAAGCGAACGGTCCGGATATATGCGCCTTACTGTTCGGTTTTGGGATAACAATACGTAATTGTATTCGATATTTGATTGTACTTGTGCTGAGTATGGTACTTTGGAAGTGAGAGTACTAATGGTTAAGCGAGTGGTGATTTAAACGATATTCAAAAGGTACGAATCGTATAGTGAATAACTGAAGGATACGAAGAGGAAGCATTTACGAACGAGACCGATATTTATTCGGAAGCACTGCAAAAAAAAAAAAAAACGAACCTAATTAGACTCTTCTTATACCCGTAGAAAGATCAAAATCACTTAACTCAAGATATATCAACAGCTATATATTATTCAGTCTGTTTAGTTGTTAAATCACTTCGTAAATAATTAAAACATGAACAAAATAGACGTCTGCCAGATTCGAATGGGATTTATATAATAGTGGCCCAACCAATTGAATATTCCCTTTTGATCAAAAACCAAAACAAATCAAAACATAGAGCTTTGATTTAATAAGGAAGACAGAGAAATAACTGTGAGATATACCGACAATGATGAACATTCAACACCAGAAGAAGAAGATCCCATTCAACAGAAGAAAGCAAGATAATTTCAACAACAACAATAATCACAATAATCAAAACAATATACAAAATAGGCAACCAAAGAAAGTTATACCTACAATATCCAGCATCCAAGAGTATGTGAAAGGAACCATATATGGATCCTTAGACTATCCAGTACCTTCACTTTGCATAAAGGCTGAAGTTCCACATAAATTCAGAGACTTGCCCACTTTCCCAGAGCGCCCTGCTGCCAAACTACAAGGTGTGCTATTAGCATCTACTTATGATGAGAATATAAAAGGACCAGATCGTTCAAGAAAAAGTAATGATATCATAGATCCAGCTTTCAAATTAGTTGCATTTAAGAGACAAAATGCTAAACCATTAAAATTAGGAGGTGTGGAAATTGATTTATTGAAAAAAAATAATGGTCTTGTTAGTAATAAACTTGTTAATAAATTCTTACAAAATGATTCATTAGCTACACCACCATTGAAAAGAAATAGAGATGAGATAGTAGATGCAAGCAGTTCTGTTAAGAAGAATAAAAGATTACAAGAATTGCAACAAGACACCACAATGGAATTAAGTTTTGAAGGTAAAGCTATGGATAAGAATGACTATGTTAAATTAGTTGATAGTAGTGGTATAATGGCTGATGATTCTCATATTCCAGATTCAAATCAAAATGATACTTATGATACTAAAAATCTGCTGCAAAGTACTGAATTCAATTTTGAATACAAAAAATAATTACTTAAATACCCAGCTTTATTAACTCTAATATACAAAACTCCAAAATCTATTTACAATATAGTACCCGCAATTATAATTATGCCTGTTTTTCCACTTCAAAACCTGGGTCTGATTTTCTTAATTCTCTCATTTCTGGTTTAGTCAATTTTTCATCCACAACATCAACTTTAACTAATTCTTTTATCTTTAAAATAGCACCTGCAAAACTTTCATTAACTGGATGATATACGATTGAATTTCTTTTTGTGAAGCCAAGGGCATTAATGGTGTTGACTGTTTTCTTTGGAAGCCCTATTCTGGATCTCACAAGCTGTATTCTAAAATACGACATGTTTGATACGTTGTTCAATGAATTATTGTTAAATATGATCTAGTTCTTCTTATAATATATAATTCAACTAATTTCCATTTTTTTTCCAAAGGTCTTTTGAAGATTCCGGGTAAATACAATCCGGTAAGGGACACATCATAATAAATAGCACACCAAAAATTAAGAAAGAACAGTAGTCTTTTTGACGTGTATTTTGATTAAAGATTCGTTTGTTGTGAACTCAATTATTCCATCATGGATGAAGAATTTGAAGAGCCTGTCAGTCGCTCGCATTATGAAGTTCACGAGGGTATAATCTTCGTCATTGAACTCACAGACTCGATATTCTTTCCAAACCCCAAGAGTGGTAAATCAAACTTGTTAGAAATATTTGAAGCTTTACAGGAATCAATGGCTCATAGTGTTATAACTTTACCAAACACTGGGTATGGTTGCTATCTATTCAACAGTTCAGTCACATCAAAAGGTTGCAAAGAAGGGATACAACGTTTGTTCTCCCTTACGGATTTAAACTATAAGAATATGAAGGTGATTCAAGATATATTGGAAGAAAATATAGAGACCAAGGATGAATCAAGACCTTATAAACCATTAGAGGAGAGATTCAAGATTTTTGAAGGTAAAAGGGAAGAGAATGCTTTATATGAAGTTCTTGTTACTTTACAAGATGAATTTTTGATTAAGAAGGATTATCAGAAACAATATAATAATAAGAAAGTTTTCCTCTTTACAGATAATGATAATCCTATTGAAAGTGAAAGCGTTCAACAAAGGAACGTGCTGAGACGATTATTTAACGATTTGGATGATGCTTATATTAATATAACACCTTTTTTTGTGTCAACAGATTTTAAACCTTTTAATCCACAATTATATTCTGAATTGTTGTTGATAAATCAAGGGAAAGAAGGAGACGTGGATCATGATGTAATATTTGATGGTCCAAATACAAAGCCAATTGATGCCACAACTATAAAGCAACGTGTTTTGAGAAGAAAAGAGATTAAAAGAATTCAATTCCAATGTCCTTTAATCTTTAGTGATGAATTAACTATTGGAATTAAAGGTTATTCAATATATTCACATGAGAAATCCACAAGAACGAAATTTATTTATGAAAATGAAAATGCGAGAAAGAATGTTTATACGAAAAGAAGATTTGTTAATGAAGATACGGGTGCCGAATATGAGAAAACTGTCAAGATTTATAAATTTGGTACAAGTGATGATGATTATGTTCAATTAAGTGATGAACAAATGGAATTAGTTAATAAATATGATGATAAATATGATTCTTTTTTAAGATTATTGGGATTTAAAAATGAATTAGCAGGATTAAAATTCCATTATAATACTTCAAAAATACC
>JAXQKK010000021.1:0-47843 GCA_037042445.1 Hansenula sp. Y91-04 | reverse complement strand
TAAAAATGTACTTAAAAATGGTGTTGTATTTGGGCAAGTTACTGAAGGTTTGGAGGTTCTTGGGGAAATAAATGATGCATATCTCGATGAAGACCATAGACCATTACAAGACATTAGAGTACATCACACATACATACTTGACGACCCCTTTGATGATATTTCGGGCCTCGTTATACCGCCTCAGACTCCTGAACCATCTGCTGAGCAATTATCAACAGTTAAATTGGGTGATATCGATGAAATAAACCTAGACGAGAGAGCAGAGTTAACAGAGGATCAACTCAAAGAGAAGCAAGCTAGAGAAGCGGAGGCTAAGGCATTAACATTAGAAATCATAGGTGACCTTCCGTCTGCAGAAGTGAAACCAATGGAAAATGTCCTCTTTGTATGCAAGTTAAATCCATTAACTAGAGATGACGATTTGGAGATTATATTTTCCAGATTTGGGAAAATCATATCCTGTGAAGTTGTTCGTGATGCTGAAAGTGGTGCTTCTTTGCAGTATGCCTTCATCGAGTATGAAGATAAAAGAAGTTGTGAGGCTGCTTATTTCAAGATGGATAACGTCTTAATTGATGATCGAAGAATCCATGTTGACTTCAGTCAGAGTGTTTCTCACTTGAGTGAGGCTTGGAGAAATAAAACTAATGATAAGCGTAAGCAAGGTCAGCAAAGGTCTAGTGGTTCAAGGAAGGAATATAAATCATCCAGCCACAGATCTGATAGAGATGATAGATATTCGAAAGACCGCAGACGGGAAGACAGAAGACACAGAGAAGACCATAGATCTGGCAGTCATCGATCATTTTACAGATCGAGTCGAGGTGAGAGACGTAGTGATGATACTTCAAGAAGTGACCGATACAGAGACGATAGATATCGAGACGACAAATACAGGCATAGCAGCCATCGAAGTGATCGATATGATCGTGACTCTGGAAGTTACAGACACCATTCTAGTCGTCGTGATGATCGTTATAGATGAATAAATTCTTATCGATTGAAATTTGTAGCTTTTACAATAATTTTGGCAAAGCTTCGAGAAAGAGCAAAAAAAAAGTTCCGATTTGCAGCACCCTTCAAAAATTTTGACACATCTTTGGTCTTTTGATATTCTAGCGACATTTCCATAAAATAAAAGCTCCATAGGCCCCCAAATAGAGTCATCATAGAATAAGGAGCCCCTCTGATCCAGCATTAAATTGTTTTTCTCTCCAATATGAGCAAGCTACGGTTGTTAAAGTATGGTTCTGCTCTTGTGACCACGGGACTAACAACAACACTGGTGACACAGAACACAATATTTACAGACTCCAACGCTGATGATAGGGACCCTGATGATAAAAAAGTTGAGTATTCATTTGATTCTTTCAAGAAACTGTTCTATTGGTCCAGGAAAGACGACGAGAATACAAAGATACTGAAGGATTCCCCAGAAAATAATAGTCTTTTGATCAATGAGCTAAGGCAAAGAGAAAATTATCAAGCCCCTAAATATGTGAGTTAAAGATTTTAGTCTCTCTATGGGTATAATATAGATTACTAACCTACAATAGCCTATAGTTCTCTGTCATGGTCTGTCAGGTTTTGATAGATTGATCCTGGTACCATCTTTGAATATAGTATCAGACTTGGTTGCAGGAAAGCACCACGAACCAGGATACTTTGCACAGGATAGAGGTGGTGTAGCTCTTGATTACTGGTTTGGTATACGAGATGCACTGGAGGCAAGAGGTTCAACTGTTATTGTAGCAAAAGTTCCGGGTTTTGGTAGCATAGAGGATAGGGCTGCTGAATTGAATAGATTCATATCAAGAGCAACTGGTAAATTGAGAGATAAATCAAAATCGGAGATTTATCATGAAGGTGCGCCAGCAGGTGATTCTAAAGAGACAGATGAGACATTTGAAGAGAGAAAAGAGAAAGTCAAGGTCAATCTAATAGCACATTCAATGGGTGGTCTTGATAGTAGATACTTGATATCTAAGATTGAAAACAAAAATTTTGAAGTTGTGAGTCTAACAACAATCACAACTCCACATCATGGATCAGAAGTTGCTGACCATCTTGTTGAACTTTCAAAAAATGTTTCCCAAGAGTATATTTTACCACCAAGCATTTATCAGCTAACAACAAGTTATCTTAAAGAGTTTAATAAAAATGTTCCTAATAATCCAAATGTCCAATACATGAGTTATGGTGCCTGTTTTGTACCAAAATGGTATAATGTATTTTATGCCACATGGAAAATCATTCATGATAAAGCTGGAGCTAATGATGGTATGGTGAGTATAGAGTCAGCTAAGTGGGGTGTGTATTTGGGGACTTTGGTCAATGTGGATCACCTTGATTTAATCAATTGGACTAATGGCTTCAAAAGAATAATGACAAAGATAATGCCTGGTGCAGATGGTCCACAAATTGATTCAGTTGCATTATATTTAGATATCGCAGATAACTTGGCTAAAAGAGGATTATAACTACTTTAGATTGTTAAATAGAAAAAGTCATTGCATTTATTTTTACATTTTAGATATACAAACAAATAATCATAATCATTAACGAATATTTTACAAATCTGGGTCATTATCTTTAGAAATTTTACCAAACTCTTCGATGCAACTGGAACAGTATTGTTCTAGTGAAGCATCTTTCACATTCATCTCCTCTAATGAAACCCTGCAGAGATGAAGCTCAGATAACAGAAAGTTCTTCCAGCTTCCAGCCACAAGTTCCTTTTCAATTTTCTCCAAGATCTTCAATTCAACCAACATTTCGTTTCTTTTAACAGCCAACTGATGTCTTGATTCTTTGAATCTATGGTCAACTTTAGACCCTGCAGAGTCCTCAACTTCTGAATGTATGAATTTATCGAAGCACTGAGAAGAAGCGTTAAAATTGAAAGAAGACAAAGCATCAACTTCACTTAGATAAATTGATCTTTCCATCTTGTTGATACTCAGTTCCTTAGCAAAATCTTTCACCAGATGTTCAGCTCTTTTAGCAGTCCAGAAGGAAACAGTTGATTTACCAACCAAGAAAACATTGAAAAAAATTGAAAGTCCTAATAAGAATAGTAAGAATTTATTCATGGATAAATTTTCAAATAGCTTGAGTAAACCAATAAATCCAAGTCTTGAGATTTTCAAAATCACTGCAGCGAATGCATAAAGAAATCTCTTGATATAAAATTTCATCATCAATTTGAATGAAAATTCGAATGGAATTGGATCTGTGCGGTCAAGTTCACCGTCAGCTTTACTCAAATTACCAAACGTTCTAATTGCCTTGATAATTTTTCCATGAGATCCTAGTCTCTGAACATTATAACCAACGCTATCAGCAATAGCAATTTCTTCCTCTTTTTGTAAGCCTCTAGTGGTCTTACTCAATAGTTTTGCCCAAAATGTCTTTGCACTGCCACTTGTATGCTCAATTTTGGAATAAATAAATAATCTTGAAGTCTTTGCATCAACTTCAGACACAACGTATTTTCTTTGGATTTGCAACACATCTCCAGAAACGACCTTAAATGGAACTCTTAACTCTTTCACTCTGTAATACTTCTCATCCACAAAGTCTTCGATACTTTGCAAAATTCCACTCTTGACATTACTTTCGCTGTCACGCAAATTGAATATTTTCGTTGACAACTTCATCTTGAAACTAATAGTCCGTGTTAGTTCGGATCCATTTTGGTACCAAGGTGTAGGAATGAATTCATCATCATCAATAAGTCTGATTGTATCTCTCAATAGGTTTGAATGGTCACCAAACAAAATATGGAAAATGGCCTTTGCTGGTGCATCAAAAGTTCTCACGGTGCACTGGTCATACTCGTTATAGTAATTTGTTTTCATACTCTTATTATGAGACACAACTCCAGAAAATGGTTGGAAAGATTGAAGTTCAGCATTAATTGGAGGACCAGCCTCTGATCTTATTGATTGTTTTCTCTCTACTTTCTTCAGCTCTTCAGCTTCTAAAGATTCTAATAATGGAATAACTTCACTTTGAGGTTTTGGTTTAGCCTTCGCAAGATTGTTAATTAAGAAATCTAACTTCTTTTGTACCAATCTTCCATCATCTAAGAAAATACGTCCTTTCATGTTTAAACCATCGATATCATAAACTTTCAAAGTATCCCAATCTTTCTCAATTGTGACATCAACTGCGACTAAATCAGATAATGGCTTCTTCATCAATGAGACAAATCCAGTACTGTTCAAATAAAAATAACAGTTTTGCGTAGTGACAAAACAACGGCCAGATAACTCCTGTTTAGGATTCAGAGACCATAAACATGAGAAATGAGTGACAACCAACTCATCTTTTGGAATACCTGTATCAAACAGAGCTTTTAGCTGAACGTCATAATTTTTCAAGTTTGCAGGATAGTATGATGGGTATCTTTCAGTTTTAGATAAAGATGACAAATTATTCTCCTTAGAATGAGCCTGCTTCTTCAATTGTCTAGTTCCTTGTAAATTATCCGATACGTAGTACATCCCCCAGTTGACACTACCCCAAATATTTGCAGTCACAGCAGTCGGTATCACTGTAGAATCTAAGAACGCATGTGCCAAAATCGAGCATTTAGACATTTTTGTCACAATAGGAGTATTAACGTCCGGTTCTTGGAACTCACCAGCTGAGTTAGAAGCTCTAAAATCTAAATTTTCATTACCTCCTACCAATTGTGATAAATAAGATGATACAACTGTGGTTTGAGTATCATCATTTCTTGTGTTCTCAAACCTGGAGCTTGTTAATTCCACATCAACTGAAGTTAAGGATGTGGATGCAAATTCATAGAGTAAAGGAGGATAACGGCCAAAAGCATATTCACCAGCTTCTGAATCTGAATTTTCAATTGCACGTTGCTTTTCTAATGAAAATACACGGAGCCACGATTTCAACTCTTTCAATGTTTCAGCTTGAAGAACAATTGTAACATCAATTGTTTTAATCTCAAAACAAAATCTTCTATCTTCATCTGGTGCATATCTAATATTGGAAAGTAAAACACCAATTTTGTCTGTTTCTTGAACAAAGTTCTTGGAAGGTGCTAAAGAGAATAAGCCAAATATTCCACTTTTCACAAACACCCATCTTCTAACCCAAATCTGTCTGGCAGGTTTACCCACGGTAGTTTTCATAAATAACCAACCATGTTTCTCATATGTTTTCTCCTCTGGATTTTCCGGATCTGGATCAGTTAATGTAGATGGATTAATTAAAGCTGGATTGTGAACCTTTAAGTCTCTCGAGGGTAAGAATTGAGCATTAGTTGATTCTTCAATCTGATTTCTTGAATATTGCATATCATTCAAAAGTGTCTTCACCGATGCAGAGATGGCAATAGACCAGGCCTTAACCTTGTCCAAATATTTTTCATCAAAAGAGTCTTTATCCTTGAGTACCATTTCTGCCATTGATACTAAACTGGAGTCCAAGCATTGATGAAGTTTCGCTATTTCAACACAGATGTCTAATGAAGCACTTAAATATGACTTACGTACTTCATACAATTGAAATGCATCTTCTCTTAATGCTGAAGGTTCTTTAGTCTTGTTTTGCGCAGCATACTTTGACAACAATGTATCAAACTTATTTTGGAAGAATTCAAAGTTTTTTCTGATCTCTCTATAATGTTTGAGATGGTTCTTTGATAAATCCGTTAGTAACTCGACAATCTCCGTCTCCTTGATCTCTAAAAGACTCAAGTTCCCATGCCATAGACTGCTGAGGTTTGTTTTGCTTGTATCGAGTATTGATGCTGAATTGTCTTGATTGATTAACCCATCCTTGAGAAACTCGGGTATCAATTGATTAAATAGTACATTATTAACTTCTTTGAAGTCATTAAATTGCTGTGGATATCTTCTCAACGATTTGAGCAAACCATCAATCCATTGTTCTGTCTGATCAACTTGAGCATTGAAGTAATTCACACTCGCTCTAAAGCTCGGCGAGTCCAATGCTGCTTCCTTTAGTTTTATTGATATTAGCTTCACTAGCCGTGGAGTACTATTCGACTTTGCCTTCTCTCCCGCATTTTGTTTGAGCTTCTCTCTCACCTCCTTGGAGTGCTCTTGGATCTGTACACGGTTACCACTGGACATTTACACCTCTTGTATTTATGTTCCCGGCCAAGTGGTTTGTTCCCTTTTAGTGGTAGTGTGAGTAGCGGTTGTTCTCCTTATTACTGAAAGTATCATGGAGTAGAAGTTTCTCCCATTGTAGATAATTACGATTAAGTTGAAAATCTGCCATTTTCACACGGGCGAAGAGAACTAACACTATAAACTACTATATAAGATCTTTTGCAATATCTGGCTTTACTTTGGTTTTAAGTGCTAGTAGAGATAATGTAACTAAATTTAGAGCATTAATATCACTTTTGTAAAATTTTGGGAGCTATATGGGGCTTGCAAAGCGTTATAGAGAGTATAGAAATTCTGTCTCGGCTGGAGAAACTCAACTCGGCAAATCAGAGTTTAAAGAGAAACTTGGTAGAAAACTGCACTTAAAAATCCCTGGTAATTTTACGAATGTAGTCTATATTAGAATTAATTGATTTAGAGAGGAAAATCTGCACTTTCGAAATTTTTATAATTATTATTTTGGCACAATTTGAAATTTAATTCGGTAATACTAGGTTCCTAAAGTTTTAAAACCAAATTATATCACAAAAAATGCTAAAAATGATCCAAAAAGCTTCCTACATAATACCCCAGTAATTCTAAATATATTCACCACAAAAAATGAAGAAAACTAGTCCAATATTTGAACCAGAAAAGTATTAAATGTATATAAATTATTTTATTTGACCGAAAATAAATGACAGAGGTACTGATTCCAGTATATCTTCAAGATCTTTCACTAGCTGGGATTATAACAAAAAATGCTAGTACTGTAATGTAGTCATAGCCACTTCAGCAATATTATCAAACTACTTTTAAACGAATCAGTCCTTCGTTAAAGATTCAAACAACAATTTCATTTATCTCAAAATACTGCCCTAGATTATTAGTTTGACTGTCCCAACCGTTTTCAAACAGCTATAAAATAAAATTTTCACTTCTTTGATTTTTCTCATCAGTAGAAAACTTCTTAAATATAACCTCATTCTTTATTGATGAGGATATCTGTCTTTTAAGAGTAAGTTATTTTGATTATACAGGCATTGTATATTTGGTTGCAATTATTGTTGTGATGAAAACTTTTCTCAGCTCACTCAGAGTCTTTCGGCGATGCTGATAACACTTCCTATCCAACATTCATCAAAAATCTGACACACATTAATTGCAATCATTTCACTGCCTTCATTTCATATCTCCATAGAATCAATTTTCTAACAGTGCAATAGTCTAATACTGTCTTTTTAGATTCGAATATAAGATATCTTCTACAAATATTTTCAGTAGTTAAATGCATTTTCATTAAGTCATTAAATATTAGTGTCTAAATCCTCTACCTTTGCGAATTTCTTCTTCATTAGTAGATCTTGATGCTGAACTTTTCAGTCTCTTGGGATCTCTATCCATATAGTCACTTTGACCGTGATAATTTGGTCTATAAGATCTATCGTAATATCGATCTTGGTGTCTATCCCTCACAACAGAATCACCGTGATTGCGTGATTTGTAAGAGCCCTCATAATGATGCCTGCCACTTGACTCTCTATGATTATCCCTATCTCTTGAGTGATCTCTTCTACTTCTTGAAGAATGATGGTGATGGTGTCTATCAGAACTCGAATGACTATGTCTTTCATGACCATAATGTCTTCTATCTGACCTTCTATCACTCTCAGATGCCTTTTCTCTTTTTGATGATTCCTCAATGCCTATCGATTGTTCTGTAGGATTTTTTGATGATTTCTTCCTCAATTCACCAGTCCTTACAATGACAATATCCTCAACTGGTCTCTCTTCTAGATCAACATCAATCTCTTTTGAAACTTCAATAAGCTGGTCCAATCCATTAACCACTTTTCCAACAACTAAAAATCTTCCCTGTAATGATTCATAGTCTGAAAAATCATCTAATGTTATAAAAAATTCACTTGATGATTCTTGAGTTCTATCGGAAGCTAACACTATTAAACCTCTTTCATTAAGTGCAGTCGATTCCGGATTGAATTCATTAGCGACAGCTAGCTCTCCGTAAAAGCCTTCAATCGCACCACCTTGAATGATAAACTCAGGTGAAACAACTCGAGTAAACTTGGTTGATTTATAAGAAGCATCGCTATTGGAAGTCACTAAGTTATAAAAGTTCCTTATCGATTTCTTCTGAGCCCTGTCTATAAATAATTGAACCACCAAAGTAACAGTCTCGCCTTTCGCCTTAACAGCGAAAAACACTCTTCTGTCCTCTTCCATTTCCTTCTGTTTATTCTGAGCGATTTATGCTGATTGCATGGTGTGTAAATTCACAACTATCTTTATAACTTCAAGATGAGCTTTGACCGAAAACGGAAATTCTATATCACGTGAAATTCATTTTTCCGTTAGTGGCACGAATTTAGGAATTGTATAAAAGCCGGAAGGGTTTCTATTATAATTTATAATCTAAAAGATCAAGTGAGCTTTACTCTAAAAAGAATCCTTGTTTTAACTCATATAAAATGTCTGATCATCAATACCAATTCAACGTCAAGATGTCCTGTTCAGGTATGCATCATCTATATTAACAGTTTTTTCTCTCGAAAGTTTATACTGACACCTTTTAAGGTTGTTCAAATGCTGTGAACAAAGCTTTAACCAGACAAGAAGGTGTTAAAGATGTGAACATCTCCCTTGAGAACCAACTCGTTGATGTCACTTCATCATTGCCTTATGACACAGTTCTGGCCACAATTCAAAAGACCGGTAAGGAAGTTTTGGGTGGTAAAACTATTGCTTAGAAAATGTACCATACAAGTAATTAAATAATTTGCTCATTTGATCGGTATTAGGAGTTTTTACAAGGAAAATTTAATCATGTATCATATATTCATTAAAAATAGTCGTAGTCAGTGCATTTTATATCGCTTTCTAGTTCATATTGGAGAATCCCACCTATAGCATCATCACATACACCTATTGTTAGTAATTCTCCATTTCCGTCATCATAACTTGTGAAATTTAATCCAATAATCTTCCCAAATAATGAAATAACCTGTTTAGATCCTGTTCCTTCGTCAAGACTATCCAAGTCCACGATGTTGACATAATCAATGCTTTCACTGAATGCCAATGTGGTGTCATTGTAATTGAATTTGACATTCCTTATAGAACTCTCAATCTCACCATTTACACAACATATGTTTTCCTTCAAGTTTCTTATGTCAAAGAGTCTCATTGTAGAATCTTGATTACCAGTCGCTATTTTCATCCCACTATGGGACCAATCACAAGCAAATGAAAAATCTTTATGGCCTTTCAAGATATTAACAGGTTTTATTGGATGAACCCTATCGTCCAAAATGAATGAATTGATGTTATCACCAACAATTAACTTTAATGAATGATTTTGTGGATCTACTGAAACTGAATTGATTGCCCAGGGGAACTCATGGCATGATTTGACTTCAAGTGTGGAAAGGTCAGTAGTGATTAAATGACTATCATTTGTTGAAAAAAGAACAGATCCATCATATGCTTTAGCAAAATTGATTATACCATTTGAGTTGGTGGTGAGTACCTTTTTGGTTGACTCTTGTGTATTTAAATTCTTCACATGGTAAGAGCCTGTTAAAGTTCCTGCAATGATAAGGTCATTGGTACACTCAAGAGTCGACACCCGCTCTATTGGATCATCCTCAAGACTCAGCACGGTGGATATATCACCTGTGAATGGATTGATTTTCTTAATAACTGAATGAAGTGTCGGTAGAGACATATCGTTTTCTGAAACCGATTTATCGTTAGATAACTCGTTGAAGAATATCTCCTTTTTGTTATTTAAACAAACCAAATTATTCCTTAGTTGGAAATGAGAGAGTTTAGGCTTGGGTATTTTGAAATATTGTCTGAATTTCCAACTGTCAACCTCATTAATCAATTCATAGTTGACATCTTCTTTTGAATCATCTTTGGAATTGGAGATATTAGTGAATGAATTATGCTTCAATTCCCTGATCTTCAAGAAATTCTCACGTTGTTCATAGTTATCCCAATACAAGCCCTGTATATCCACTAACTTCTCTTTGAGCTCATCCACTATCTCTTCTGTTGTCTCTTTAAGCACAATTGATTCGTCGCTTTTGATCTGTAGCCTCTTGTTTAAATTGTTCAAAACCGATATCAGTTCCACACTAGCCAGCGAAATCTTGAAATTATAATAATCCATATCACTGTTCAATATCAAGTTATAGACAAAGTTCAAAAAATCTGAATCCAGCTCATAGTTTTCGTCATTTATGAATAACCTATATGGGATGCTTCTGAAGAAATGCCCCAAATCTGCGTGCGACAAGGGCACTGTATTAATATCAGAACCAGTTGATCTGTCTAGCTGGCAGAAGTAGTCTGAAGCCATATCGACACCCTCCATATACCGCTCAGTTCTTGTAAAGTTGTCCTTTCTGTGGTGTATTTACTGACACCTTTTTTCGAGTATTATCTCAGATTTCTAAATTGACTTAGTGACTGGAAAATTTGAATTTTGACCCAAAACTGGAACTTCAACCAACACCCAACATTCAGGACCCGACAGTTTAAAATGGACTTTGATGATGTGTTGAACCTTGAGGAACAGTAAGTTAAGTAGTCTAGAGCTCATTGTATGGTAAACTAACTGGATTAGATTCTACAAAGAAGGATTTGCAGAGGGTCAGGCTGAATCTACTAAAAAGTCATTTCTTGAAGGAAAAGAGTATGGTTTACAAGCTGCTTTCCAGAAATATGTCTTTGTAGGTCAAGTGCAGGGTATTGTGGAAATTATTGTGCAGTCTGGACTTGAGTCGTCGTCTCAGTTGAAGCATCAAGTGGACTTGTTGATTGAGCTTATTAATTCAATCAAGATGGATAATGAATATGGTAATGTCGTTGAATCCGAGAAGATCATAACGAAAATAAGGAATAAGCTAAGAATAGTACTAAATTTGATATCTAGCAAAAAACAGCTTTCATTAGCTACATTGGATGATGTTGCTAGCTTCATCACTGGTTTGAGTGAAGATAAGTCACAAACCACTATTGGGAACTTAACGAATGACGAGGGAATGTGGTGATCATTACCACTGCCAGAATAAAATAGAAAAAGACTGAGGGATGTGTATAGACTAATGAATGTGATGATGTTTCATACAAGTTCCAATAGCACTCACTCATTTATTGAGAAGTGATAGGTAGAAATTCCTACTCTTAGACAACGATTTCATAATAAGACCAGAGCAGTAAGCTAGTGAGGTCCAAGTCTAATAGGAATTATTATCGAGAGCAATTATTATAATATATAGCCAGATCACTTACAGTTAAAGATGCATTATTGTCATTGATGTTGTTCTAGTACTGTCATCGCTATACGTGCCTCTCTCAGATGCGTATAGAAAATTTAGTAGTATAATCTGTAAACAATTCCGTCAACTTGAACAGCATTGCTCAGTGAATCATTCAGATAGAATTTCAATTGACTTGTTTAAATTATGAGTGAAGAGTTCACTATAGATACTTCGAACCCGACGAGGCTGAAAAGAGTAAAGCCTGAAGAGAGTGATGAGGGCGAGACACAAGATCTCGAGGATCAATTATTAGAACAAGATATTGAAGGAAATAAGAGAAGAAAGTTTCAAAAAGGGAAACAGGTTGATACTACCCAGTATAACGAAGACTCTTCTGATGATGACTATGAGGCAAATGAGCCCGTTGAATCTGAGAAGAAGGATGATTCAGATAGTGATATGTTTGCATCTGATGATGAGGAAGAAACCAAAGAGACTAAAATTAAGACGAAGAAACCCAAGGTTGAATTTCTTGATGTGAAGTCGTTTGAGAAGGATATTGGTGTTGATGGGAAGAATACTATTGAAGACGTGGGGTCAGGTGAAGAAGATGACGATGATGAAGAGGATGAAGAAGAGAGACAGAAAGAGATCAATTACTATATTGACCAAGAAACAGAACACACTACCAAAAGACTACCCAAGAAGGAACCACAACTTGATGCTTTCAATTTGAAACAGGAACAAAACGAAGGTAGATTTGATATAGATGGGAACTTTATACGAGCCAATGAATCAGATGATGATCAGGATAATGACTGGTTGAATGGTATTAAGAAGAAAGATATCCGCGAGGCAAAGAAGGCACAAGAAAACCGTGAAAAGCAGCTGAAGGAGCGTCAAAAACTCAAAGAGACCTTAACTACGGAGGACCTTTTGTTCAAGTTGATAACTCTACTTCAGGCTGTTGAGACACCTCTGGAAGCTTTACAGAGACTCAACAAGGCGAAACCAAAAAAGAAGTCAAAAAGGCATGAAGTAACAGAAGACGAAAGAAAAAAGGAGGAGCTCAGGAAAAGCACTGTTGTACAGATTACGGAGTATTGTGAGAGTCTCATTGAAAACGGAACACGAGATGTCTATGAATTAGAAAGAGAAGAACTAATGTTGAAGTACAAAGAAGAATCAGGGAAGCAGTACGTGAGACCAACAACTCATGCTGTAGATGAGAAAGCCCTTGAGCCTAAACCTGATGTTGGGTCTAAGCCAGTAACTCAATGGGAGTTTCGTTGGAATGGTGATGATCAAATACATGGACCTTATGGATCTCATGAGATGGCTCACTGGAAAGACAATTACTTTCAGGATAGAGTTGATGTTCGAAAAGTTGGGGAGACAGATTTTGTTCATGTTTCTGAAATTACAAACTTCTAATTAAACCATTAAAATTAACCTATTCAGCTAAATAATTCTCTATTGGGAAGTTCAAATCATCAGCAAGGGATTTAACGTATGGAAAATTAACGTTAATTTTCCACTTTGTCTTTGCGCTGATGAAATCAGTGTTGTGAGATTTCAGTATTATCTTCAAAGATGACAAGTTGGCAATTTGGGAAAATAAATCAAGGTTTGAAGGTAAAGGTTTTGCATTCTCAAGAGTGTAGATAGCATGTGTTATCGCCAACAATCTCTCCAGCTCGAATGGCGAAGGCTCTAATAATCTGGAATTCAACTTCGTTGCAGTGTATTTGGATGTTCTGAAATGTTGCTTCTTTTTATGGAAATCCTTCAATCTCGAGAAAAAGACCCAATCGTATTTCGGATCGTTGAATGATGCAAGATAACCAGCCAATATTATATATTTTGAGAATACAGGGAAACTTGAGTTCATCTCTTGTACTTCTGGATTATCGTTATTTGTAGTTTCCTTTTCGAGTGATGTTTCAAATGCGTAGTTGGATGACAATAAATTAACATTTTGTCTGTAAAGGGTGAGGAAATCATGTGTTCCCAGATTCCCATTCTCTATATCCTTAGTGAAAGTTTTCCATAATTTAACTGCTATTCTTCGCAGTACGCTAATATTTGTTGTATATGGGAAGTATGATTCGACGATAATTGCAACATAGTTTCTCCAGAATCTTTGAGTCTCATCTGCTGATATTTGTAAATGTTTAGAGAATCCACATTCTGGTTGAGATCCTAAAATCTTTGTTATTTGTTCATTATCGTAATTTTCAAAGAATATTGTAGGTATAGCTGCCGTTATCAGTCTTCTTGGTTGTGTTGATGTAATAAATATTATGGAAAAATTCATCACTCTGGATATTTCATGCATTTTGACAAACTTTGCAAACAAATCTTCTCCCTCTTCTTGAAATCTATCAGCTCTATCTAAAACAATATAGTGTAAAGTTTCATAATTCTCAGTTGTAACGAAATCCTGTATTGCTGCGATGAAATTGTCAAATGTAACTGTGGAATCAAATTCAACAGAAACCTCCTCCAGGGGTATGATCCCGGAATCAATTTGTATAGCTCTCAATATCCTCTTCAGAAGCATCCTGAACGAAACACATTCGTCACATTGTATCCATGAGTATTTAATGTTGGACTGTTCTAGATACTGTTTGACAGTATGGGACTTACCAGTAGCAGGACTCCCATATATCAGAGATGATTTTGGTGTAGAATAATCCCCGTTCCGTATAAAAGCAGACAGTAATGATAACTGTTCATCTCTCTCTTGCACTATAGGACCCACTGACATCTTTTAGGGAATTGAAATGGATCAGATCAAAGTTTCACTGCTTGTTTTCTTAATTAGGATGTATTCATTTAACACCAAAAGGGAAATTTTCAAAACGCGAAATTTATATGCTACGCGCAACACAAGTTATATAGACTGAATCATATATATTTTAACTATATTTTAGAATCCCTCGTTTCCTAAAGCATCTTGTAGCTTGTTAATATTCTTGTTCAATTCTTGGAGGTTCTCCTGTAACGGTGGTAGTTCGTCAAATCTTCTTTGGGCTTTGCAATTGGAAATCATGTCTTCAACCAAGAATTTCTGCTCATTCAACACCATGAGCTCTTCTCTATTATTCTTGATGGCTTGAACTTCTGTCCTACTTAGAACTTTGTTTTCTTGTTTCTTCTTGTCCTCTTGTTGTTTCAAGATCTTTGGAAGTGTCTTTAAAGGTAGCATATTTTTCTGTATGAATGAAGCCGATTCAGTCTGGATAGCCAGTTGAATCCGACTTTCACTTTCTGTCTTGCAATCAAGAGTGACTATCTCTTTGGTCAACTTATCAAACATTCCAAAAGTATCCATTAGTCTCTTTCTCAGTTTTGAAGCATCGTTGATGATTGTTTTGGACTTAACAGCTTTATCATCTTGAAGTTTCACAAGCATATCTTGAAACCGGGGCATTAACATCATAATAGCCTTTTTAACATTTTGTTGAACTTCAAATTTCTCCAGTAGTTTTGAAAAAGGTTTTCTTAAATCTTTTTGAAAGTTTCTTTTCAAAAATAAAACGTTTTTACAATTTCTGCAAAGACGTAACAAGGAATCATCATTCACTTTTGGTAAATCTTGCAATAATTCAGTTAATATGTTAATTGGAATCTCTTTTGAGCATCCTGTAGCTTCTGAACCACAAACAACTCGCCCACATAATCGACAATGATGTTTTCTTAGTGTGAAACTAAAATTTCGGAGACATATAAAGCAATTCAGAACCAAATTTTCATCCTCCCATTGTACTAATTGTTGTTCAGCTTCCCTTTTGCGATTATTGATCCTGTAATTCAAAAAATTACTATTTAATGCTGTCGAATGGAATTCTTTATCAATTTGCGCTAATGAAGATGTCAAATTGATTATTCTTTTCTCTAGTTTGTTTGAGTACAATTGCTTATCATCAATTCTACTTTGTCTTTTGCTCTTAAATTGATCACTAAGATCATGAACTAGTCCATAATCATTGTAACCAGGCTTGTTCTTAAAACAAGACTCACAACATTTACACCAAACACCTTCAGCATAGTATTCAGCATTATTATCAAGTTTTACTCTGAATTCAGTATGATCATGACAGAATAATTTGCCACATTTTCGACAATTAACCTGTCCGTTTTTAATGTTAAGATGCTTCTTGCACCCTGGTGCTGAACAACGATCATAACCAGCTGGTTTCTGCCAATGTCTTCTTGTGACTGTGATTTCTGGGGTCACTGTATTCAGAGATGATGAGGAACTTTCTCTGGAAGAATCACTTATACTGAAATTGTTATTATTATTATCAAAAATATCTAATTTCACAAACTTTCTTGGTAAAGCAGTCTGTATCTTAGATCTCATTTCATTAGTTTTCCTTAACCATGATTTCATTTCGTCATTAGATGGCTCAATTGTGGAGGATTTTGTAGGTTCACCAAAGGCATCCTGTAATTTATGTTCATCATCAAGGTGACGATTCAACTGTAGAAGACTTATCATTTTCTCATCACATATTGGGCATGATACTCCATCCAAGTTTTCATCTTGATTCTTGTTATCTTGTAACGGAGATACAGCTCGTACTAACGAGTCTGGAGAATGTGCAACAGAGTCAATCACTAAAGCATCAGAGAGGACTATATCAGGCACACTGGCCTCAGGATTTAGCATCGATGTACTGGCTCTAGCTGGTGATATATGATCTTCTAATGCCGGTGAATCAGAACGCTCATTCTTTAGTGGTGAAGGTGACGGTGTTACTATGGAGCCATTTGAGCTTTGTTTGGAATGGCTTGGAGACTTGGGCACACCAAGTGTTCTTTTTGGAGCTGCTCCTAGAACTCTTCTTGGAGCCGCACTGAGTTTTGTAGTTTTATCTGTACTCATTATGCATCTAGTTCATGATATTCACTATGTTGTATCTGTAATTCGTTCCCGCAAAGAATTGGTCAGGAATAGAAGACTCACAGAAGCTGTATCTCTCACAGATTATACAGAGATATCTTTGAAGGTATTGACTGGAGACAAAATGATATAGCTAACCTTGACAGAACAGTATCGATGTTACTCCCCGATATCCAACACTTTCAATCAAATTCTTGTCTCTCCTAACAATGCGAGCAAGCCAAAGTGAATCCCAATATATCCAACACCAATAGCTCCTAAACTGATGAATTCAAAGACAGAGCTAGTTGAATCTTTATAGAAAGATGTTAACAAATAATGGCCGAGTTTGTTTCAAGTCTAAAAGTCGGTGCTGGCTCCACCAGATCAATTTTGGATAGTTTTTTTTTTTTCTGTTAAGGTATGGGATAAATAAAATGTCAATATTTAAAGAGCTCTGGACGCTTTGGAAGCCTTTAATTGAGTGATGGACGAAGTAAGTGTGTTGTTAATTAGCGGTGGGCAACTATGGCTAACATTGGATTTTTCAAGGAGAGGAAGAAGGAGCTACAGAAGCTCAATCTGAGTGCGTGGGAGGGTGAACTGGAGGACTCGTCAAAGAGCCTTGACACCAGTTTGAAGAAGAACAATGCGTTTATCAAGAAATTGAAGACCTCGATAAATAAAGAGAACCAGGACTCAGTGCTTAAGGATATCAAGACCCTTTCGTTGACCAAATACTTGTCCGAGATCATCATATCCGCAGAGGAGGGTTTGTTGAAATGTAACAAGGCAGCTGATGTTCCAGCTGCAGTTGAAATAATCAGTGCCCTACATCAAAGATTTAACAAGGAATTTACACCACAACTTTTAGGATGGGTGTTGGCCAATTTTGAGGCTCCAAAGACTGAATTGGAGGAGAAGGATGAGAAAGAACGTATCTCCAAATTGAAAGCTCTTATGCGTTTAATGGTTGAATTTGATTCTGTTGGTATCTTTAACTCTTACAAAGAACTCCAACCTTTTCCAAAATATTTGATTCCTAGAGCTCAAAAGAATGAGCCAGTGATTGTAGCGATATTAAAAGAATCATTGAGTTATAAGATGAAGGTTGGTTTGACAGTCTCAATTGCCTCAACATTTGTCAAGAGATTTCCAAAACTTCTAGAGACAAATACTGAGATTCAACATACTTTGAAGTCTTATTCTGAAATAATTGTTAACCGTACAAGAGATATACACAGACTTTTGAACAACCTGAAGAATAAAAACTACAAGGCTCAGATAAGAACAGGTAGAACTGTTGAGGACCTAGAGGCAGAAGTACAGAAGGCAACAGAGTTATTAGAGAGATTCAAAACAGCTGCTGATGTGTTAGTCCCTGCATTTGGACTACCACCATTGACTTTTGAAGAGGAAAAAGAGGATACGAATAGTGAATCCGTCATTGTTAACAAAGATACAGGTATATGGGCAAGCGAAGAGGATCGTAAATTTTACCAAGTTTTCCCTGAGATACCACAAGAATTCATTGACCAGGCCACAGAGGGATCTGATAGTTCCAAGGGTAAAGAAATGAATGATTTCTTAGTATTGTTAGAAACTGCCAATTCGATCAAGGATGTTGATGATGCTTCCCTAGAGTTCTTCAAACTTGGTTTAATGGGTAAAGCATCCAAAAATAGATTACTCAAACATTTCACAGGCAGTAAAGATATAGGAAGAGCTAGAATTTATGCCAGGTTTTTGAAAAGTTGTGAACCACATCTCGATGACTTGAAAGAACAATTGATACAATACTTGGACCAAGGGTTTAGATCACAAATTTATCATAATGGGTTAAATTTTAGAAATATCATGTTTTTCTGTGAAATGATCAAATTTAGTCTCATACCTGAACATGTCGTATTTCACAAAATTAGAAGTCTGATATTGAACTTGACAACACCAAACAACATTGAAATTCTCAGTATTTTCTTTGAAATCAGTGGGAAATATTTATTATCTGAACATAACAAATTGATGGAGGAAATGTTGGAATTATTACAATTGAAAAGAAAGAGTGATAAATTGACAATTAATAACAAGATGGCAATCTCGAACCTTTTCTTGGTGTTAAAACCTCCAAGTATCAAATCAATCCAAAGTAAAACTAAAGTACTAAAGCCAGAACAAGCATTCTTGAAGACATTAATAAGGAGTGAATTAAATATAAACACAATGTCACAAATTCATGTTATCTTAAAACATGCCAACTTGGAAGATATAGATATTGTTGAAACTTTACGCTCTTTGTTTACCAAACCAGAAAAAATCAATTATGAAAATATCCCAGCCTTATCTCACATCTTAAAGAATATGAGACCAGATTTTAAAATTTATGTTGTTGATACAATTTTGGAGGAGATCATAAGAGGTTTGGAAATCAATGATTATAGATACAATAGAATTAGAGTTGCTCATTGTAAATATATTGCTGAAATTCATGAAAGAAAGATAATCAGTATCTCCTTGGTTCATGATTTATTATACAAGATTGTCACTTTTGGTCACCCTTTTAATAACCCAACTCCAAATAGAATGTCAGAATTAGATCAACCAGATGATTATTTCAGAATTCATTTAGTATGTACTATTTTACAAAATATTGAATTAAGAGCACCAAAATATTTGGAGAAATTTGATATATTTTTCAAATATTTTGATTATTACATTTTTTTGAAAGATTCTCCATTACCAAAAGATTCTGAATTCATGATTATTAAGACATTTGAGAGATTTAAATTCCAAAGATCAGAAAATTTGAAAGCTGCAGTTGACGAGCTTAATGAAGTTATCAGAGCTAAAGGTGTTTCACCAGGTGCCTCCAGTGGTACCAGTGAAGATGATGACGAAGAAGATGATGTTGAAGATGATGAAGAGGATTTGGACAATTTTGATGAGGAATACGATGAAGCCATTGATAAAGATTTACACAACAAAAGTTTACTTGATAATACTGCTGAAGATGATGAAGGAACAAAATTAAGTTATGAAGCTTATGAGCGTAAATTACAAGAAGAAGAGGAACGCAAGATCGAAGAGGCCTTGGAAAAAGAGTTCAAGAAAATGGTGTTTGAAAGTATGAACTCTACAAAAGCTAACAAAACTGCTTTGGATCTACCTCAGAATATTAAAGGAACAAAGACTGAAGATCTTGTTGGTAATGGTGATCAAGAAAACAAACCAGCTGCTACTAATGGTAAAATTCCTTTCACTCTTGTCACTAAAAAGGGGAAAACAATTGCTACTAAGAACATTGCACTTTCTACAGATATCAAGTTTGCTAGTAATGTTGTTGAAGAAGAAAAACGTAGAAAGACACAAAAGGAACAAATTAACAAGTATATCTTACAAGCCAAATTTGATGATGAAGATTAATACATATGGAATAATAATATTGGGAATAAATACATATGAGAAAGATTTACTGGTCAACTTTTACAAAGACAACAGTTATATCGTCTTCTTTACCACCAGTATAGAATTGACCAGTTAATTTAGATAGTTCTTGGCTGAAAACAGATGGAAAATTTTCATCAAGACTCAATTTGTTGACTTTCTTGACAAAGTCCTTGGAAAGGGCAGTTAAATCAGTTTTTTCATTATCTCTGAGGAAAAGTTCGATATCTTTAATATCAATGTTATCAATGACACCATCTGTAGCGAAAAGCACTATATCGTTCTTCAATACTTTGAATTCGTAATCATCAGCATCCAAAGGTTTATCCATTATGAAATTAGCGCCATCTTTTCTATTCAATATTTCTTTTGGAATTATAGCTAATTGATATGGAGTATTGAATCCATGTGTTTGAACTTTAGTCTCTGCTATAAGTTTACTATCTCTGAAAACACCACACCAAGAATCACCTAAATTAGCAACTCTCAAAACACCTTCAGGCTTAAATACACCAAGACATGCTGTCGTACCACCAACTTTTACTATTTGTTCCTTTTGTATTTTTTCAAAAGCCTGATCTAATAACTGTGTAGGATATGATGATTTCTCTTGA
This sequence comes from Hansenula sp. Y91-04, assembly GCA_037042445.1. Taxonomy (NCBI): domain Eukaryota; kingdom Fungi; phylum Ascomycota; class Saccharomycetes; order Phaffomycetales; family Wickerhamomycetaceae; genus Hansenula; species Hansenula sp. Y91-04. The sequence goes on along the minus strand of JAXQKK010000021.1, from coordinate 27,463 downwards.
TCTTTTGCATTCAAGTAATCGGACTCAATTGCCTTGCATAACTCTCTTGATATAGCACTTGAATCATACCCTAGTTCAGCCCAACCACCAACACCATCTGCTACACCTACAGCGACTTCATTTTTAGATTTTTGTGCAATGAAATAGTTGTCTTCACCTGTAGGAGAGTTGACCTTCTTGAACTTGAAAAACTCATTCACAAACTTGTTTTCATCTCTTTCTTTCGGCTGATACGCCACTGCTATATTGTATTGGTATGGGATATCTGATCCCGTAGATGAATTGGCTGACGATGCAGAATATGATGAAGATGAGAACCGTCTTGATCTGTTGATAGATCTTGGTTTTATATTTATGGCAGCTATAATGTAAGCCAAAATGATTCCGAAGAGAACAATAAACGCATACGTACCTCTTCTGAATGGACGAGTGAACATCTTCACTTCTCTCAACTGTGATTGGTATCTGTATTGACAGTAAAGATTATGTAGAATCTTGATAGTTGGCCTATAATAGATATAATATTAAATTTATTATAACGAAAAAAAGAAGATTTAATACCGGATTGGGCAATTACCGTTTTGGGAAAATCACCGGGTAAAATTTTCAATTTTTGAAAGCGAATCAAAACTGAAGAGATTTCGATGAAAACAGTAATAGAGGCCTTACAATAAGCGAGGGCGTACACAACCATACTGAACTTCGAGGAAAAAAGATGTCTACTGTTAACGTATGTACTAGTGGAGGAATGCTAGGTCCCTCGAGTGATGAGAGTCGAGAGTCTTGTGGGTGGACAATTGGTGTTGAATCATATTTCCCCCGAGGGTAAGGGAGATTGATCATGTTGGATGAAATATTCAATTTTAAGACTCTATGGATTCTGATATTAATCTTAAGGTTTAAATACTAACATCTATGGATAGGTTTTCAGATACTCTGCCTTAGCTGCCGGTGTTTTGTACGGTGCTTACCACACTGCTTCTTTAAAGTCAGCTGCTAAGAAAGCTGAAGCTTCTCAAATATTCGCAAAGAAGGAAGCTTTAATTCTTGAAGCAAAGAACAAATACGCTGAATTGAAAGCTGCTTCTGAACCAAAGAAAGCTGATGCTGTCCCAGCTACCCCAGCTTCAACTTCAAGCACTGAAATTAACTTGGATGATGATAAACTAGATTTTGCTCAAGTTATTCTATCAGCTGTTGAAAACTTGGAACCAGTAAAGAACTAGATTATAAAAATGTCATTTTACTGAATATTCTATTTAATTCCAACATATATACACTTTAAAAAAAAAAAGAGATAAGCATACATCACAAGAATTTAACATTGATTTTAAAGAAATCATAATTTTCCAAAGGAAAGAGTAACTTGATGTTATCTTTTTAATTGAATGATTTTTGTTAATAAAATGTAAAACTACTATGGGATCTTAATATGTAGTAACTTTTCTTTTGTATATTTACAAGATTCATATAACTATTAAGCATATGGAACAACACGAACTCTACCAAAGACAATACCTTTTGGTAAACCGTACAACTCTCTAACATTATTAACATTAGTATCCCAAGCACTTCTCCAGACATGGGCACCAATAGCTTCCAAGTTGTGTTGATCAACATAAGATCTAATATCGAATTCTCTTTCACCAATTTTTTCAGTGATTTCTTTTGGTTGTCTGAAAACCCAAGTAATAAATCTTTGAGTTGGTGTATTCTTTTCAGGTACTGGTGGATAATAATCAATCAATTCATTGATTGATGAATCTTCCAATAATCTTTTTGGACCTATCACATTATCATTATAATCAACTTTAATGTTTGATAACCCCCATTGAATATGAGTTTTAAAACTATCATTTTCTAAATCCGGAACATCTGGGTTAACTAAAAGTACAGTATATAGTTGATTCTTAGTATCAACATCTTCAACTTCTTGGATCTTCACAGTTGGTGGATAAGTAGTGGCATTTGATGATAAAAGAGTACCTGGTTCAACCCATCTGTTAATTGTTGTATGATTTAAAAATTTAACATTAACATCAGCTTTTGGATTTAAAGTTGGTAAAGTATCTGGAATACATCCAAGTTGTTCTAATCTTTGCATCAATAACATTTGATCATGATTTTCCCATTCTTTTTTTCTCAAAGCTCTGAAAACAGGTAAATTATAATCAATAAGTCTAGTATTGTTATCTATTTTATCACTGTATCTAAAATTATATTGCACTTCTGGATTGTTGATTTCAGCTTCAGTAAGCTTGGAAGATTTGGCCTTAAGTAGTTCTGCTGAATTAGGATTCTCAGCTAGTTTCTTCTCTATCTCTTCAACTTGTTTATATGCTTCTTCAGATTTATTCTTCAAGAACTTGTATGCTTCATCAAAAGCTTCATTTAAACCTGGCTGAGGGATATAACGAGCTCTACCTCTTCTTGATCTAAGAGATGGAGGACCAGACTCTGGAACACCATTTAAAAGAGCATTTTTAAGAGGAAAAACAGGAGTCTTTAATGCTGGATTGGATGAGTACTTGGATTCAACCCATGTCTTCTCACTAGGTTGAGGCTTAACAGCACCTTCAGCAGCTGTAGCCATAAGTCTTCTGGAAGACTTCAACGCATTCATACGCAACATATTTCAACAAAGAATGACTGGACGCTGATGAAGTTTAGTCAACTTTATACCAATGTATAGCACATTTTTTCCAACTTGATCAAAAGTTGAAAAATCTTTGGAAATATTTCTGGTAAGCCCACTCATTTAAGCACAACGCTCCGAACCATTTAAACTGTCATAAAGAGCTGTGTAAATTAATGAATACTACAATTGAGAAAGATATAGAGTTACATCTAGTAATTATTCTATAGAAGAAGTGGTTTATAATATGTCAATTACTCAAAAGTTGGGAATGGAGACCAGTCTGGAACAATAAATCTCTTTTCACCTTCAACTTTGATCAAATCAGTAACTTTTTGGAAATCTTCATCTTTCAAGTCAAACACTTTGAAGTTAGCATCAATTCTACTATCAGTGACTGATTTTGGTAAAACAACGTAGCCTCTCTTGACAGCCCAGTTGATCAACAGTTGAGCCACTTGAACATCATAACCTTTAGCAATCTCTAATAAGGTTTTGTTAGTGAACAATGGGGAGTCCAATGAACCTAATGGAGAGTAAGCTTCAATGATAATGTCCTTGGTCTTTGCATATTCAATCAACTCATTTTGTGGTAATAATGGGTGTAATTCCACTTGGTTAACAGCTGGAACAACTTTGGTAGATGGTGCTTCCAATAATTCCTCCAAGTTCTTAACAGAGAAGTTGGAAACACCAACAGCTTTAGTCTTACCAGTCTTTGGTAATTCTTGAACTAATTCCCAAGTCTTGACAAAGTTCCAATTTTCAATATCAATATCTCTTTTACCATCAGCTTTTTCTGGAACACTCAACAAGTTACCATCTTTGATGTTATCAGTCTTGAAAGCAACTGGCCAATGGATCAAGTATAGATCAACATAATCCAAACCCAATCTCTTTAAAGAGTCATCCAAGGCAGCTTCTGGATTTCTATGTTGAGTCCCCCATAACTTTGTGGTGACAAATAACTTATCTCTTGAGATACCACTATCTTTAATAGCCTTACCAACTTCTTCTTCATTCTTATAGATAGCAGCAGTATCAATGTGGACGTATCCAGTTTCCTTGATAGCATGTAAAACAGCACTGTAAGCTTGACCTTCGGAACTTCTCCAGGTACCAAGACTGCGTTGAAGTTAGTATTGCAAGCCACATATATGATCTTCAAACACTATAATACATACCCAATTTGTGGAATCTTTGCACCAGTGTTTAAGGTGATTTCAGCAGTAGAGTTTTTCAATTCAACCATTGTGTATCAGTAAATTTGTAATCAATTGAGTTGTTGATCCTTGGAAAAAGGCATGGAAGAATTAATCGGAGGAAGATTTACATCCTTATATAGGTATGGTCCTATCGAAGAAGAATTGCTAGAATTAACCAAAACGGCTATTCTTCCTCTTTCGGTCGAATTTCTTATTTCGTGCTTTTCGCACTAGTTTAGCGAAATTGCGTTCGGGCAACTCAAGTTCCATTGCCACAAGGATTGAAGTGTACTGTGATGGTTATCATATGAGATACTATGGCCCTATGAGAAATCTATTTATCAATTGAGCAAGGTATAATTGTTCAAAAGATGTCTTAAAGCTCATTATTGACGGATTAATATGGCCTTATTTTCACTAATGGTAAAGGACACACCGACGCGAACGCGTTCTGGAAACATTTTACTTATATGGTCAACTATCAACATGTTGATGGCAAATAGATCAACACCAGATCCCTCTGAAATACTCTTGGTTGTTGTTCGAAATGGTTATGGCGAGATGACTGAGGCTAAAATTACACAGCTGCACTCAACTTTCCCTGAAGTTGACGAATCATCGCTGCTAGAGATCTTGCTTAGTTGTGATGGTTCATTATCAACAGCTGAATCATTATTATTTGAATCGTTTCCTAATAAGAAAAGGAAGCTAAATTCAAGCACAAAACAGGCGAATATACATAAACTATTTGGTGGTACTGAGCCGGAGTCATTGAAGTCAAGAAACACAACTAATGTGAACAAACCAGTGTATCTATACTCAAAGGAAGATGTTGAACAAACAATCCCATATGCCTCTATTCATTATGATTTCCTACCAAAAGACTTATCAGAGTCACTTCTAAAGACAATATTAGCAGATACTCAAGGGTTCAAGCCTCAAGAATTTTATCTTTTCGGAAACAAATGTGTATCAAATCATACAGGTAAAGTATATGCAGCAGCAAGTGCTGGACAGACTCTATATTACAATGGTGTTAAATACCACACGAGAGATCAATATTCAGATTCGATGACGATGGCACAAGTTCTGATAGAAGACCAAGTGAACAAAGAAATTGCGGAAAGACCTCGCCTTCCATTTCAATCAGAAGAACCATTTCAAGGTAAACTTGCAGTATGTAATAAATTCAACAATAAGTCAAATAACTTGGATTGGCATTCAGATAGAATGACATATATTGGCCCACATTGTATTATTGCTTCTTATACTTTAGGTGCCACGAGAGATTTCAGAATAAGGAAGCAGTATAACGATACTAGTGATTCAAAATTCAATACCATATATGCTGTTCCTTTACCTCATAATACATTACTTGTGATGCATGCTGGATTCCAAGAGGAATTCAAGCATAGTGTTTCCTCCACTACAGAATTTGTATCCCATGAGATTTCAGGACCAATTAGATTCAATTTAACATATAGAAATTATTTAAAAAGATATCAGGAAAATCTACCCATGTGCTCACGATGTGGGAATCAAATGGATTTAAGAAGAAGTTACAAGGACCCTAAAACAAGAGGTAGATATATTTGGTTCTGTACATCGGGATATCTTGGTAAAGTATGTAATGGATTTCATTATGCTGATTTCTCTAAAGAATGTCTATACACTGATAATATTGATGAATGTTCACGGTGGATTGCAAGAGAGGATCGTGCAGCATTGAAATGTTTTAGGGAATCATTAATTGATAAGGACTAATTGGATCGTCTTGACATTCTGTAGATCATCATAATTGCTGATATGAATCCGATTAATTTTTCAATCCAACGCGGTACTTTCAATCTGAAAACTTCTATAGAGACAAATAACAAATCATTTAAACTTCCAAGTAATTCCACAGAATCACTCAAGATCTCATTTTCTATATCATGTATTTTTAACTGATATTTTCTTATTATCAATTTGGCAAGATTGTTTCTATATTGCTCAACTTGACAAATTTTAATCTCTTTCCAAATTTGATTCTTGATATTACTCAACTTTAATAAATTCTTTAATATTTTCCTTATAGTAAACAACAACGTAACAAACCAGACTTTACTAGCATTTGCACCAACTTTTTTCAAGAATTTATTATTTGAACCTATACCGAATTTTGTAATTAAATAAACATTATCCATCAACGATGTCAAAGTTTCTAATGAGTTTACCAAAAAATCATTACCTGGAGTTTGTGTAGGGTTAAGTAGTTGACCCATATAGAGTACTGATCTGACTAGTCTATGATTTGTTCTGATTAAAGGTTGATCTTGTGAATATGTCATGTGTTTGGCATGTTGTTGAATATCAATTTCTGTCACTGAGTCTGAAAATTTGGATTGAATAGGAGTTGATGTAGTAATTTCCTCCTCAATGGGCACTATTTTATCATTCATTTTGATATAAATTTTGTTCTTGATGGATAATAACGATAGTTCGGTAAGTTGTTTAGTACAAATTTGGCGTATCATGAGTTTTTTCTGGGGGAAAACGAAAAATTACAGCCAAAAAAAACCAATTCGGTTTAAGGGCACTACTACATATATAACCAAAGAGATTAAATATTTTTGTATTCAACTTATAATTTTTCTTGACTAGTTAGACCTAATTCTTGTGAGAATGCTTCATTATTTGGAGCTCTTCCTAATAGTTCAGTCAAATTGTCAATTTCTTCACTCGAACCACCTCTAGCCAAGATTATATCTCTGTATTCAATACCAGTCTTGGTATCTAAAGGATTAGCTTTGAATTTTGTGTAATAAATATCGGCTGCAAACACTTGAGACCATAAATAACCGTAATAACCAGCTTGATAACCACCCATGATATGGTTGAAAGAATTGAACCCTTTGGTTACAACACCACCATTACTGACTAATGCAATTTGTTCTCTAGATTCATTCCAGAATTTGGCAATATCGATATCTTCACTTGATGAATGTAATTTCATATCAAATAAACCGAAATGTAATTGTCTCAAGTTGAATAATCCACCATTAACATGTTTGGAACGGATTAAAGAATCAATCAATTCATCACTGATTTTTTCACCAGTCTTGTAATGAGATGATAAATCACGTAATTCATCTTTAGACCAAGTCCAATATTCCAACATTTGTGAAGGAGCTTCGACGAAATCCCAAGCACAACCGCTTGGTCCATTATGTCTACCATAAATGGTGTTACCAACTAAATCATGGATACCATGACCTAATTCGTGGAAGAAAGTTGTAACTTCATCATGTTTTAATAATGATGGTTTTTCCTTTGTCGGTTTTGAAAAATTACAAACTAAAGCAGTTACTGGATGTGCTCTTGAACCATCTTTTTTAACATAACCTGGTTTAATACCAAAATTAGCAGCATGACCATATTTACCATCTCTTGGATGAAGATCAAAGTATAACCAACCAACGAATTTTGGAGATTCTGGTTGATCCAAATTCCAAACTTGAAATTGTTTAACATCTTCATGCCAAACTGATTTATTTTCAATTGTTTCCACAAATTTCAAATTCATCAATTTTTCAAAAATTTTAAGCATTTTATCAATTGTTGATTCCATTGGGAAATATTCTGCAATTTTTTGTTGATCAACTTGATATTCTTTTTCTAAAAGTAAAGTATCATAATATCTATGATCCCAAACATAATATTCATCGGATTTTGGTAAACCTTTAGCAACTAAATCTTGATTTTTCAATTCTAATAATTGTGAACGTTCTTTCAAGGCTAATGGTGTTAACTTTTTTTGTAAATCATCAAGGAATTCAAAAACAGTTTCTGAATTTTTAGCCATTTTTTGTTCCAAAACATAATCTGCAAATGTCTTGTAACCTAAACGTTTAGCCAGTTCTTTTCTTAATTTAACAGTTTCAACCAAAAGTTTTTCATTTTCTGGAACTTTATTTTGATCACCAACATATGCTCTTTTTCTAGTTTCAGCATTTTTAGCATATTTCAAAACTGGGAAAATATCTGGATATTTAAATGTCATTTTCAATTTTTCCACACCATCTTCTTCAACTTTTTCAAATTGGTCTAAAACATCTTCCGGAACACCTTCTAATTCTTCCTTTGTGAATAAGATGAATTCCTTTTGTTCACCCAAATTCTTACTAAATTCTAAACTGAGAGTTGACAATTTCTTTTGAATTTCTTTAACTTCATCTCTTTCTTCCTTTGGAAGTGCTAAACCAGCACGACGGAATTCATCATTTGTCTTTTTAATGAATTTTCTAACTTCATATTCCAGTTCCTTACGGTCTTTAGTGTCCTTGTACAATTTATCAAACACTTTGTACAAATCCTCTCTTTGACCTTGTTCAATACCAAAATCTCTGAATTTCTGTTCAGCTTCAGTGGCAGCATCTCTTAACCCTTTGTCTGCTGAAACATGTTGATAAAATGTCAAGATATTCATAAGACTATCATTTTCATTCTCATATTCGGCAATTGGCTTGAAAGCATTTTCCAAAGTTGGGTCAGCTATTGCGCCAATCTTGTCATTCAATGCAGTTGTATCATTGATATACTTCTCAGTCTCACTGATGATTGTCTCCGGAGTGTGATTCCATTTTGGTGGATCTTCTGGAGGAACTAAATTTGACATAATTACTGATCTATTGTTAAAATATCTATTAAACTGTCTTGTTGCAATTGGCAAGAGTTGATACGCAGAAATAGAAGTGATGAGTACCTTAGCAGCTGTGGAATATCTCAATTGAGGAATTGTCACCATTTATAACTGGACCCAGCACTCTTTTCCTTACGGGATACGTGGTTACTTGTTCAAGTAGCTCCACCTATCAATTGAGCCTTTACTCGATCGCTGTGGATCCACCCACACGGCATAACCCATACAATTTAAAAAAGGGACAGTACTTGACACTTATGCCGAATAAGTATTTGTAGTGGTTACGGTGCCCGGGGCTCTATACAAAATCGGTTTTTTGATTTGTTCGTCGAGGAAAATGGCTCTGTATAGTGAAACTTTTCACCAACACGTTAATAACATCCTATAGCCAAGTGAGTAGAGCTACCGGGTATATTCTTCTGTTGATTAGTGACTAATATTGACGCGTACAGCAATGTCTCAAGTGAAACAAGCCATTCCTACTCCTTCACAAAACATCCTAAATGATAAATGGGATGTTGTATTATCAAACACAATTGTCAAAACAGGTCTTGGATTTGGTGTTGGTGTTTTAACCAGTGTGCTATTGTTCAAACGTCGTGCCTTCCCTGTGTGGATCGGTGTTGGTTTCGGTCTTGGTCGTGGTTATGCTGAAGGTGATGCTATATTCCGTTCAAATGCTGGTTTGAGAACTGTCAAGGCTTAATGTTAAAGAAATAAAACAATAAAAACACACAAAGTTATGGTCATTAAATAATAATATTCTGAAATGCTTACATGTTTATTGATTGTAGATTCGTTAGATTCGTTAGTTATATAAAATGCTAAGTGGGATGCAAAAAATAGTCTATAGCAAGAGAATTGAAAAATAAAAAATTAGAGAAATAATAAGCACTGCTTTTATTATATTCTCCACTCATCAGTGTTGGTAACACCTTGTTCAATCATTATTTCATCAACTTTATCCAATATACTTAATGCCATTGCATCTGCAAATTCTAAATTTTCCATTTCAGATCCACCTCTAATTGATGGTGTTTCATTTGTTGGTGTCACTGGTTGAGGTATAGATAATGAATTTGTAGATATATTTGATGATTTTTTTCTACCTCCATTGGAATTCACTGTTATTGATTGTGTCAAAGGTTGTGGTGATAACAATGGTACAAGTTTTTCATTTATAGAAGAACTGATACTAAGTGGATCCACTATAGAATCATTTCTTCTTAATGGAATTGGGGATGTTGGATTTGATGATTGTTGTTGTAAAAAAGCAAATTCTTTCTCTTTTATTGTCTCTGTTGTTTCACTATGTGGTATTGATAATGGTAATGTTGAAATACTATTTGTAGAGATTGAAGTTGGCGGTAAAAGTTTTTGATCTTCTTCTTCCGCTATTGGATCTATTATTTGATCTCTTTCCAATGATTCACTTATCGAACTTATATTAGTGAACGATATTGATCTCTTCATCTCTGATTCATTTGACGCCGCCAACTCTTCTTGCTTTGGTAAGTCATCGTATTTCATAGCTAAAAGTTCATTTGGATCAACCTGATGATCTTCAGCAGCTCCATTCACAGCGGTAGTCTTGAATTTAGAGCTTAGTTTAGATTTCACTTTTGTTAAGGACCTCGTGAGATTTGAACTTGATTCTGACATGATTTATTGTATTGTATTTCTTAATTCTTCAAATTTGATCTCATCAATTCTTCCAACTGAACAACTTTTCTTTGATCAATTGTATATTATATACTCCGAACCCAAAATCTTGTTCAATCAACCGGAAAATTCTCTATTATCCGCTCCCTTGCACCACTAGTACCTGATAGTCCGTCTCTTTAGGGAGTATTGGGTCTTTTAAATATCACAATATCAACAGATCAAAGATCAAACCAAACTTTTCATTAAAATGGACTCTTGTGACTATAAAAACTTTTTTTCGTTCTCTTTTTTGCGTTTTCTTTTTCAGTCCCAAAAAAGAAGCCTCGCATACCGTCACAGATCTCGCATTTCCCCTTTCGGTAGTTTCCCATACAAACTCTAAACTTCTCTTTTGCGCAAAAGAGTGCACCGGCAAGCAAAAGTCTAGGCCAGTAATTTGTATACCTCATTAGGAATGAATTACGATCCAGTCTAACCAATACTTTTGTGTAATAAGTTTTACGATGATTCAATCAACTGTGAGCAACCTCCTTCTAGGCAAGCTAATTTCGCAACGGTTTAAAACGTCAGATTGCACTATGATACACTAAATCAATAGTTGGCTACAAGAGGCTTGTTCTAGATCTCCATGATGTTTAATAGGTCTACTGGATCGGAAATATGCCTGAGCTCCTATTTAAATATACGGTTTAGCTTAGTGGCCCCAGTTTTATACCCACCAACGCCTTCAGCTAAAATCATAAAGGTCCTAGGCTCTAGCTGGCCGTGGATGAATAATCACCAGTACACTCCCCGGTATATAATAATAATTTGAAAAATAGTATACAATAAAACTAACCAGAGTACAGATTGTTCGCTTTCTTACCCCTTTAACTGAGCCCAGGCCCTTTATGTACCGAAAACACAATACCAAGTGTCACTTTGGACACACATACGTAAGCACCATGTTGGTGGCGATTTCCTCGTTAAATTTGTAATGGTTAGTTCAAGTAATGATAAGTAAGAGGCAGTAATCACTTTGCCGTTTCTGAATGGCAGAAAAACCGTTTAATGCGTTTTTGAGCAGTTCCCCGAATGGGGCAATTTGCGAAAAGTGATTCGGATTAAGGTGAGGACAATAGATATACCCATAGTTCAATATGATGAAGGTTTCAATCATATGATTAGAAAGGTATCAAGGTATGAATTGGAAAGGGAATTCTCCGCATATGGCTGATATTTAAGTCCATGGAATTGATAACCCTTTTCAATAATTCATCAATCCACTATTCAATGAAGTTTGGTACCATTAAATCAGTTCATTTTCACATTTCCATGATTATACTAAACACTCTAGGTATTGCCTAGAACGATCAATAAATGAGCCCATTTTTCTTATCCAGGTACTATCTAAACATTCTAGAAGAAGGATTCAGCACAGAAGCTTAGGACCCTAAACTTATTAGCCTCATGTGCAGTTATTGGTTCAATTGATCAACTACATTAGGTATTAATCATACTTGATATTTCTCTATGTGTTCCATAAACCTCATATAACTTAAATAATAATCATAATAATCATAATCATAACATCCATAATGTTTTAATAATAACAATGCTAATTGTGTTAAACCCTCTTGGTAAATCCTCCAAGGATTTGAATTGAAATTGTTAATTGTAAATGTAAACCCCCCAATTTAATCAAAATTCCATCCACATTCATTATTCTCAACATGTGTATTTAACCAAACATCCACATTTTCGAAATATTTCCCACATTTCTTACAACAACCTCCAACTTCCATTCTATTTTTTTTTTTAGTTCCTTGAGGATATTCAAAATGAAGAGCTTTTAAATGATTTTTATAAGTATCACAACGACTAAATATTCCTGTTGCATGACATGGAGGATCTTGTATTTGATGATTTGGATATGATTGATTATACAACACAGAACTGAATGGACATTTAAAAGCACCTTGTGAAGAACCTGTTTCTTTCCAATGACGTTTATTATGACGGAATAAATCATTTGAACGAGCAAATCCTCGACCACATATTTTACAAAGATATGGACGATTCTCTGGAGTTAAATGGATTGATTTATGTGTTGATAAATTGGAAAAAAATAAATGACATTCTGGACATTCTTTTTTTTTACGTTGTGGTTTATTTATTTTGTGAGTTGAAACAATGGAATGTGATCTTGATGAACTTTGTGATGGAGGTGTTATTGATGTTGTCTCTAGAGGGGAATCATAAGGTCCTGTTGTAGGTAATGTAGATATTGAAGGTAAAATAAGTGGTTGTTGTGGTATTGGTGTATGAAGTGTATAATGTTGATGTTGTTGATCTATTGGAGAAGGTGATGGTGAAGATGATTCCGATCTTGTTGTTTGTACTGGTGTGTTGTTGTTTGATGTTGTTTGTGCAGTGAATTTATAATCCCATAATGAATTATGATGTGGTGGATGATTATGGACATTAGGACTATTCAATTTGGGTAATGGTAATATTATTGTAGCGCTATTATAGTCCTTGTTGAACATGTTTGCATTCTGGAATGACATAGCTATACTCATAGTTATGTCCTCCTTCTGTATTCGTTGTTTAGTAGTTGTTGTAAATGTTTGGTATAGATTCGGTGGAATAGGGACCCTTTATGGTTATATATACCAACAATATTATATTCCTAAAGTTCCATCACATCCATAAATTTATAATTGTGTAGTGCACATTAAATTTGTAATCCACTAGGATTGAATCGGAAACGGCTGTGATATCAACAGAGTGGTTTTTATAGCTCAGGTTGCCAACAATGGATGGATAATTCGATATTTTATCCACACACATATTTCACGATAATCAACACCATCAAAAAACAAACGAAAACCACCAACACCTCCCACAAGAATTGATCATCAGAATAATGATACAATTCCCAATCATCAGCCAAGGATAAATCTATAACACCATCCCGTCAACTTCTCTTAGCTCTACTTTGTCCTGGTATAACTCCAATTGTACCCAAGGAAGAAAGCAGCCTATAAATCCGCTCGGTGTTATCACTCCGAGTAAAATATCTCTCGCTTCTCGGTAAATATCAGCCGTATACAAATTGACAGTCCACTAATCTCCATCACATAACCACTAGTGAAGTTTAATGGTGATTATTCATATATGATATCATTCTATTGTAATATTCATTATCTTGAGTCTATCATAACTGATCTTGTTACTCTTCTTCTATCTGTTTTATCCTATTTCCCGTAATTTCTAAATCGTCCACTGGCTTAAAAAAAAAAAATCAGCCATTTGAACCGTTTGACAATTTTGAAGGCGTGGCTTTACCATAACTAAGAAATGATATGTAATAGATTATATAATTTCTAATTGGTCATGTGACACATCACGTTGCTAAGAATAGATCTATTACATAATCTTTATCTACAAAAAGAAAGGGTTTAACTGATGATCATCGTCAACAGAGAACCCTGTCAAATAATATTCTAGATTAATTATTTTCATTTATTAAAATTAAACCTTTGCAATGGGGTTCTAATAGTTTATAATATCACAATGTGTTTATAAAGATGAGTGAAATTTGGCTCAATATATGCTCATTCATTTTAATTTTTAGCTTTAGAAGCTTTAGCAGCAGCAGCAGCAGCAGCAGCTGGTTTATCATATTTATAAGTCTTGATGTAAAATGCAATAAACAACACCAAGTAACTAGACAAAATAGCACAACCGGTACCAGCAGCAAATGGAGTACCATAACAAGTACCATTATTTGGAATCCAGATACCTAATTCTCTTGAATATTTTTCAGCATAAAAAGTATAAGTTGAAAAATAAACAAATCCTAAATCTAAAACAAATTGTAAAATTTGGAAAGTTGTAATCCATTTTTTCCACCAAACTCTGATACCTCTTGAAGCTAAGTAATAATACCAATACATAACAACATGAACAGCCAAATTTAATAAAATTGGAACCCAACTAACAGAAGTTGCACCACCTAATTGAATAAAACATAATAATGCAGTGGCACCATGATGATAACTATGCAAGAAAATAATCTTCTTCTTCTTAACAACCAAGAAATAAGTATCAATGAATTCAACAAATTTAGTTAAATAATTCAAATAGTAAATAGTAACTAATTTTTGAGTCCATGAATTTGGTGAACAAATTGCATAAAAAACACCATGTCTAACTAAAATTGGTAAAATTTGTTCAAATAATAAAGTCAACAAGGTTAAAGAAGCCAATGTCAAGAATAAATTATGACATTGGAATAAAAATTGTAATTTTAATGGACTCAATTTTTTGAAAATCAATTGACCAACAGTAATAATAACATAATAAGTAATAATACCAATGAAAACTTCTTTATTCGTACTTAAGAAAGTTTCACCTTCAATATATTGAAATTCATCAGGTATGAATCTTCCTTGAGTAATAAATTTTGCAAATTCATTAAAAATTGGCCAAATTTTGATACCAAATGGTGAATCAATGTTTGGAATTTCAAAATTGACAAAACTTGGGGTATTTGAATTAAACAAATTGATATAAGTAGGCACTTTGGTCTGGAGTGTCTCCAAGAATTGAGATGCCATGATGAAGTCAGCTATTTCACAATGATCAAAACAACAAGCTGGTTTACCACCGTTGAGATGTTTCGGAATAGGAGTAATGAAATTACTTGAGGTTTCTCGAGAAAAAATCAAATTTTGGGTTGTCGGTTTTTTTTGTTTACTTTTTTTTGAAATTTTTTTTTTTTTTTCGCGTGGATCTTTTTTTTTTTTTTTCCGCCTAATGTTGAGCTTTTTATTAAAAGATTTGGTTGGTTTTATGGAAATTGGTTTTGGGAATCTGATAAGGGTATTTCATTAATTGTAAGGTGAGATGTGGTCATTTAAAACTAAGTCTTGTAGCAATGGGTTTTGTGGCCATTGTTTGTCTTTTCGTCTCACGGGATTCGCTTCGTTCGGTTTTATCTAAAAACTTTACTCCGATCATATCATACAATTAAATTCATTCATTATAAACACTAAGCATAAACAATACATGACAACTTTTGTGTACTAATTATCTTCTCGTCTCATCAACCTCCTTAATCTCACTTAATGCTGGACTTGTAGAATTGGCTAATGTGGCTTCACTATTTGAAGCACCAACAACAACTCCACCATTCTTTTTATTAGTCTTATCCCAGAAATCTAATGAAGCAACAACATCATAACCACGTTCATCTTCATATGCATACAAAATCTCTTGTGAACCAGTATGCAATAATCTAATATTTTCACCAAGAATAACTCTAAGTAATTCACCAGTCTCCACATTACGAATTTCAATAAAATTTGGTTCAAATGCTAATAAATATGGATACCATAATGCAAAATTTTGTGGTAAACCTTCCCAATTAATCATAAAATCTGATCTTGTTCTCCAACCATTCTTATTAATATAAAATGAAAAATCAGAATATGATAACAAGAAATTTGAACTAATTCTATGAATTGCTAATGGTTTTAAACCTTCTTTATTAATGATGAAATCTAATGATGTATCAGCTGGATCTAAAATAGCTTCAATCTTACCATCATTTAATGAAACAATTTCAAAACCTTTAGTACAACCAACAATTAATCTTGTCTTTAAAAATGAAATTGAAACTGGTTCTGAATTAAAGTGAAATTCTCTTGTTTCGTTCTTAAATTTTTTCTTTGACATCTTCTTTGAAAATGGATCTGTTGGTTCAAAAACTCTAATTAAATCACTTTTAGCTGCAACAACAAGAATTTTACCACCACAAACACCAACTTTGAAAAATGAAACATGTGACATCAATTCTTTACCAGTTTTCTTATCTTGAACTGTTAATAATTCTAATGGCCATGCATAAAGTTTCTTATCAGCTAATGCTAATAAAGTTTGATATTCTTCTAAAATCTCCAATTGAGTAACATTAACTTTAGAAATAATCTTAACTGGTTTAGAAACAACACGAATAGAACCCCTGGTTTTAATTTCACTCATGAAAACACCAGAATCAGTACCATATAATAATCTTCTACCACCATCACAAGGTGCTAAACAGTTGATTCTATTTGAAATATCAAAAAATCTTTCTGCAAGTGGAGTCAATGTGAAAATATCATTCTTCTCTCTAATCTTATTTTGTTGTTGTTCAATAACACTAATTAATGATTCTTGTGCTGAATTTGTAGCACCGAAAAGAGTTAACTCATATCCACGACGTCCAACATATGCAAATGAAATTGGATATTTTGTGTCTGTTCTTGAAGGATGATTCAACACATGAGCATAAGCACCTGCTCTTCTTGTATAAGGTCTTAAAGATGGCATCTCTTCAGAAGCACTGATGTACAATAATGGTAATGGGATAGGACGTTGGTAAACTTTATGTTGTTCTCTTTTGTTAATCACCTTAACACGAACAAATAAAAGTAAATGATCCAAAAGATAAACGTGGATATCACCTTGATTATCTTTATCTTGATTTCTTTTCTTTAATGGTGCAGTATAAATAATTTTTCTTTGTTCTGAACCTAATTTCAAATCAACATATTCACCTGGTCTGAAAACTAATCTTTGTTTTAATAAGATTAATGCATGACGATCTTCAGCTTTACCAACTTTAACATTAATTCTTTCCAAAAGTTGTAAAATTAAATCAGATGCTTTATTCAAATCTGGTAAATCAATTGATTCTTCTTTTGTAGATTTAATGATATCTTTCAATAATAAATTATATCTCACAGTACGAGTAGTAGCTTGTGATAAATAAGATGATATGTTCAATCTATTTGATTCTGGTAATCTTTCAGTTTCTTCAATAAACCTAGCAAATAATGGATTAGCAGCTTTTTGTCTTTCTAATTCATATTTGGCAAAACATTGACCTGCATTATAAGAAACAAATGGTTCAAAAAATGGAATATATTCCAAAAAAATATCACCAATATTTTCCACAACTGGTTTCAATTGTTGTCTTCTTATTAAAGCATCTCTAAATCTCATAGCAACATTTAAAATATCAATAACATTAAAGAAAACTGTACGAATGAATTTTTCACGTTCAGTAATTGGAATAATATTTGATTCGCGTAATGGTCTTATCCAATAATCTCTCAAATATTCCAAATTTCTAACAAAAGTACGTTCAGTAGCAACAACTTCATAAATCAACTCTTGTCTTTTAACTTCTCTCTTATCCAAACTTTCCAACAATTGTTTTGGTACTGTATGAGACCATAGTTGTTTCTTTTCTTCCTCTTCATGTAAAGATAAATGACTCTCATTACGTTTCAATCCACCCTGTGGTTTCATATTTAGACGAGCTTGTTGTTCAAGTCTTCTTGGACATGCAATAGAATAACATAATGCATCTCTGGTACATGTTGGAGAATAACATTCAGTTAATAGTGTGAAAACACCATTCACATTATGTTGTTGTTCAATATCTAACGAAGGTGAACCTGGAGTAGGAGCCAATGTGGTTGCTTCACTAGAAACTGAACCATTTCTTTGAATATATTGTTGTTGTTGTTGCTGTTGAAGCTGAAGTTGTTGTTGTTGTTGCTGTTGGTGTAACTGTTGGATATTTTGTGTTGATCCATTTGGAGATGTTGTATTAAGGAAAACTTCATTAAATTGATATACTTCCTTATTTGAATCACGTAATCTATGTTCATATGTGACATCATGGAAATATTTTTGTGCATCCAATGCACGACCAAGTAATAATGCAAGATTCCGATCTGTAGTTCTAATAATATGAGAAATTACATCCACAGCATCTGAACCAGTGAATACATCTCTATATTCTAACCCATCCTTGTTATATTGGGCAAGAATAATTGTCTTTTTGAACAATGTAGCCACACGAGATAACAATGCTGGATAAACTTGAGGAGGTCTTGATGATGTAGTCACTATTGTACGTGAAGAAAGAGAAGTTTGAGATGAAACTCTTTGAGAATTCAATGATGCACTTGATGAAACTCTTCTAGCTTTTGCAATTGATGACAAAGATCTTGTTTTAAGTCCTAATCCCATTGATGAAGATGAAGATGATGCTGAACTTGGTCCATTATTGATATCATATTTCTGAGGAATTATACGACCACTTGAAGTTTTCTTTTGATATTCTTTGGAATGATGCTTATTTGAACCATCAGAACTCATAAAGTTTCTAATAGTTGATGAGTTTAATGACATACTTCTTCCAGTGGTACCATTGTTGTTATTATTATTATTGGTAAATTGTTGCTGCTGTTGTGAGCTATTGTTGAATTGAGGAGATGATGGCAACACTGGTGAAGTAACAGTTCGTGAGTTTCTTGTCAAAAGATTAATACCTTGTTGCAATATTGGAGATCTTCCTGAATATTTGGACAATGTTGGTGAACCTTGTTGATATCTTTGTGAGACTGGTGCACTTGAAGGATCAGTTGTAGTGATTGGTTGTAAACGAGCAGCTCTTAAGTTTTCTCTGTTATTAGGAACAATTCCTGGTGGGATAGATTGACCTGGGATTGTTTGTCTTTGATCATTTTCATGAAATATGTTTAATCCATTATCTCCAACAGGGGATTCCGGAGGTGGTTTCCTTCCTGGAGAATTAGCACGCTGTGTTGTCTGGATTTGATGTGGTGGTAATAACTTGTTCTGTTGAGGTTGTTGGCCTTGTTGTTGAAAATGCTGTTGTGGTTGAAATGGTGGCTGAGATGTATTTGATCGTATCTGTTGATTTTGATGATGCTGGAAATGACTTTGATGGATCGGTCTGTATGGATGTGGTTGATTCTGATGCTGAGGTTGTTGTTGCTGTTGTTGTTGTGAGATATTTAATTTGTTTTGGAAATCATTATTTATTGAGTGATTGTTATCTCTTGATCTTGCCGGATCTAGAGTATGATGATGATTATTTTCAAATTGACTTGATGAATTGTTATTCACTGTGTTATCAAATCTGAAATCATCGGCATCAGCATTATTAACATTATCATCCGGTCGTCTTGAACCAAAGATATCATTGAATAATTCATCTCGAGTCAAATTGCTTTGCCCGGACATATTTATACAAGAAAAAGTAGCAATTGATCTATAATCAACAAAATCTTGAGTTGATTTTTTTTTCGATACTGGATCCTTTCCACAATGCAACTAAGTTGTTCTTTCTCTTTGTTATAAATTCCACCAAAAGGCCCTTGTTGTGTTGTTTGAGTTTAAAGCAGCCAAAAATAAACCAAGGCGAAGGGAAAATATTTACTTTTGAAATACCACACACTTCCTGTCACACAACACTATTTTACCTAATTGAGCTATTCCTAGATCCTATTCAGCTATTCCCATACACTATGGACCCTTGCTTTGACTTGTCCCTGTGTATCCGCTCTCTGAAGCTCGTTGTTCCCTCTTGATGAAATTACCGAAGTGTTCCTTCGATTCTTTTCTCTCTATGCTCTCTCTCTTTCAATAACTAGAGACGCTATGCAATCCGGTGCTGAAACTTCTGTTTCTAAGAGTCTACTGCACACGCTGCTCCCTCGGATTCTATTCCCCTTTTATTGGTCCCCTGACTTGCCTTTCTCAAGTGCAATTCAGTCCCGTTGAAGCTCAATCTCAAAGTCGTAGCTTCTTCCCGCCAAAGTTGTCAGCCAGTTTGTTTTTTAATCGAATATCTGAAATTGAATTCTGAAGAGAAGCGAGAGTTCCGACTCGCTGGAAAGTCATACTTAGTGACGTAATCAGTCACGTGCAACAATATGGTCGGAACTGGAAGGCTTTGGGAAACCGAAAAGTGTTAATTTGGGTACAATTTAAAGGAGGTTGAATTAGTTGTTCTTTAAGTATTTTATTACAACAATGCCTGTGAGTATGATGTATGATGACTAGAGGGAGGTGGTACTAACACTATGGAAGGCATACCATTCAACTTTCCTATCGGATCCAGCTTCAAACGAGAGACTAGTGGGTGAGTAAAAAATTGATGTATCATTAGTGGATCCCAACTAACAACAACTAAAAAGGTAATTTTGCCCTGTCACCATTGAAAACTAAATTCAGAGGTCCAGCTTATCCTTCAGATTCGGATTATGATATAATTGATGAAATTTTAGATCTATTTAGAGCCAATTCCTTCTTTAAGAATTTTGAAATTAAAGGTCCAACAGATCGTGTTTTAATTTATGGTATATTATTTGTTTCTGATTGTCTTTCAAAAATCAATATAAACACTCCAAAATCAGAAGCTCACAAGATCTTGACGAATTTTTCATTAGATCATTTTGCTATCCCTGGAGATGCAAATTTCCCATTGAACTCATTATATCAATCTCCAAGAGATAGAACAGAATATGATTTATTCAAAGGATATCTAACACAATTTCGTCAAGAATTAAGTGCAAGACTACTAGAGAGAATTTATACAGAGGATTTACAACATCCTTCCAAATATTGGTTGGCTTTTACAAGAAGAAGATTTATGAATAAAAGTTTGTCTTAGTGTTGTATAAATGTTATTATTATGTTTATTAAAGTAATATCACCAAACTTGTAATTCTTCAAATAAATCCACTCTATAAGGACAAAGGTTTAAACCTTCAGCTGTATAAGATCGTATTTCGTCACACATAATTGGAGGTCCACAGGTGACTATTCCAATTGAACCTTGAGCATTCATAAATTCATCTTGTAGAATCTTTGCACTATTTGCCCTTCCAGCGAAAAATCTAATAAATGTTTGGAATTGTTTAAGTAATGGTATGAATGTTGTTAATTCTGGATTAAAGTTCCGAGTGATGTAAATATCACATTCAATATTTAATTTAGCAAGTTTTAATAATTCTGGTTCAAACCATTGTAATGTTTCAATCTTTCTAATAACCCATATCAATTTTATTCTTTGTTTTAATAATAATGGTTTTTCAGCAAGATGTAATGCATGATAGAAAGGTCCCGGAATACCATTACCTCCAGCAAACAGTAGTGCAGTTTGATATTGTTCCAATGGTGATTGATTCCCATATGGACCTTCAATAGAAACTCTCATTTGATATTCTTCATCGCCTATAATATTCAGTATTCTTTTAGTGACACCATCTTTTGCCTTGATATATATTGTTATTTCATCATCTTCTAAAACTGAATCCACTATAGTGAATGGATGTGATTGCCAAAATGTACTCCAATGTAAGAAATGAATATAGACAAAACACCCAGGGAATGCACCCCAATCATGAGGTCTTTTAACTTTCACTCTAAAAGTTTCATCAGAAATAAATTTTAATTGAGCCATTGGTGTACCAAATTTCCAAAGTTTATAAATACGAACTAATCTATCACCACCCCAAATCACTAATGCTCCATGAACCCAATCTAACCAACCAAATGTTTCACAATGTTTCCAACATGAAGCTAAAAATATAAATGCAAATATGATATGAACAATTAAGAATAATTCATAACTTTTAACTCTAAAATTATGAATAGCTTGAAATAATATCCCCAATCCAAGTGTTATAGCTGCTAACCCCCATTGAATATATCTCTTGTGTAAGCTTTCACTTAACCCCTTGCTTGCCACTATAATCTCCAAATATCCAATAGTATGAATAGCTGCATCTATAAACATCACTCTTGCAGTCCATTTATGGAAAATCATGAATGAACTATAAGGTATTCTTGCTAAACTTATCAATAAATTGTTTCTTCCAGCGAAAACTATTAATAATGGGAAATGTGCAAATGATAAAACACCAGATCTATCAGATATATACCTTATGAATTGATCCCATGTATTTGATCCAAAAATTGAATTTTCTGAATAAATATCATAACCTATGAAAAGGAAAATTGTGTTTAAGAAAAAATAAAATCCAAGTATTATAGCTTCTGGTCCTGATGGTAATAATGAAGTGAAATTCCAACCAAGATTAAAAGGTTGTAAATGTCTATTTGAAAGTATACTTAATGTGAAATTTGTCCTTATAAAATTGATATTTTCTCCAACAACTTTATTTATAATACTTTTAGATTTCAATCTATTCCAAACACCTAACCATATTAAAACACCTGCCCAATATAAATTAATTACAACTCCATAATATTGAGAAATATCAAAATTTCCTAAAAATGCTCTATAATCTTTTAATTTACCCAAAACTTGATCTCTTTCAGGTAATACGGGTACTCTTTTCAGCTCATCTTTATTGAAACCTTGATCCCAAGGGTATGTCAAAAACTCTGTAGCATTCCTCACTATGTTTTGCATATCTTTTTGTGAGATCTCAACTTGTCCATACTGAGCACAACTTGATCTCAAATTCTCCAAACCAGCACTGCCTTTCCCATTAGGCGTATACTCCTTCACACAACTAGCCATGGACCCTATTAATGGTTCATAAGAGCAAGTACACTCCCATGATTTCTTGTGGCAATCAAACTTGTATTGAGAAAGGGCTGATTGACATGAAAACACAATTATCCTTTCATACGTCCCCTTAAGCGACTCTGCTCTAACAAGCCGTATCAGTGCCACAAGTAGCCCTAACACCAGTATGCTCTTCATCTCAACACCACTGATCTCTCCCCTTTATTCTTCCTGTTTTGTTTGTGGATCTGGCTGCCTTTTAAGTGTTTTTGGCCCAAATGTGTTTTTTTTTTTTTAAACGTCCAAACTGCTTAAACGCGAATTCGGCTTAACTGATGGAAAAGATAACTTGTTATCTTTCTGATCAATGTGAGATTTAACACTTGTATTTAATGGTTTCAATACTGGTTTAATGGGCATTTTATTTAGTTTATTCCCAAGATGACTAGTCTGGTCGTTAATGGATCACCGTCATTGGCCACAGAGGACCCTGTTGAAAGCCTCTCGTATTCTCAGATCTACACTACAGCAAAACACCCAGATTTTATTTTACTTGGAAAAGGCTTATAATTGTATTTACATGTGTATTCACTGCTCCACGGGCTCATAGTTGGCTATTGAGGACCGTCTTCTTCTCTGAGCATCTCTCTTGGAACCAATGTGACGACTCATATAGACAGCTATGGCAATGGCTATAAGGAGCATAATTGTTAGATATACTCCCACAACTTTCACCTTGGTATGGAAAGACACTGGAGTGTTTTTATTTGGTGTTGTAGTTGGAGCACTAGGCGTTGTGCTGGCGGTTGGTTGACTGTGATCTGGTTTCTGTTGTATAGTTGGATCACCCTCCATATTGAGGAAATCTTTATTCCCAGCTGCATTACCAACAGTACTTATTCCCTTCTCTTTACAAACTCTTAAACTATCTTTACTCAATTTCTGTTGATCCTTGATGAACTCTGGAGATTCAATAAATACAACACCTAATCCTGTAGCTGCGTGCCAATCAGTATGACAATGAAAGAACCAGACTCCAGGATTATCAGCCTTGAATCTGAGCACGACAAACCCCCTTGAGGGAACAACAACAGTATCTCTAATCATAGGATGGTCAGGTAACTCAATAGAATGATTGTAGTGTTCATGTCTTCCACGAGCTAGCACTTGGAAATTATGACCGTGTAAATGGAATGGATGTCTCATATGATCCATAGAGTTGACGATAATTTCAACAGTTTCACCACTTTGCAAAATGACTGAATTTGTTGATTCTCCATAAATGACTGGATTAGTGATAGTATCTGAAGTTGAAGAGAGAACAGTCATCAAAGTGGGTATTTTAGGTGCAAGATGTGGTGATCCATTAACTGTATAATATAACAATTTCTCATCTGTATATATCCCTGAAGTATAATTTAATGTGAATTGATGATCAGGTTCTGGTAATTTTTGTATTTTGTCCAATGGTTTTAAATTCATATCATCAATATATTTCAATTCTTTTGGTTTGATGTGTTTTGGAGGTGTTAATGGTTTATCAGTATTATAAACTAACCAATTATCCAAATAAACCTTCCTCATCATCATGTTTGTCACTGAAACCATTCCATAATTCTTCTCTGTTGAATTTTTAGTCTTTAACAACACACTATATCTTTGTCCCGTTGCAAGCATCACAGAATCTACTTTTACAGGTTCCACTGCAACACCATCAATCTCCACTATAACCAAATCATGATCTTCAACATAAAAATATTGTGATGCACTCATACCTATATTAACCAATCTGATTAAATATTTAGTATCTGGTTTCACTGCCCACTTCACATCAACAGTATCATTAAACAAACTGGAATCTATACTTGGTTCATGACCTTTACTCTCTTTTAACAACTCCTCTGCATTCTTATAATACCAATCACTTAACGTTATAACCACATCTTCATCATATTTCCCCTCTTGTTGGTCTGGATCCTCTACAATCAAAACACCTCTGAGTCCATCACCATATTGGACTTTCTCATGTGCATGATACCAATAAGTACCAGTTTGATTAACAGTGAATTCATAAGTATAACTTGAGCCAGGAGGAATGGGGCATTGTGTCAACATAGTTGGTCCATCCATTTGATTTGAACCATGTTGGAAAATACCATGGAAATGAATAGCTGTATCTTCTTCAAGCCCATTTTGAAGATCTATCTTTATTGTATCACCTCTTTGTATTCTAATAATAGGAGCTGGGAATTGTTCATTAATACTTATCACCCGACATGTCTGTTTAGTATCTGGGTTAACTTGAATGTAACTCAACTCCCAATCAAACTCATGAAGTTCAGCAAAAGTTGTGGGTATGAGCAATAGTAGCAAATATGTGAATATTTGAATCATATTATAGTCATACTAGTTTGAAGGGTTGATCTATAACTTGGGTACTTTCGCTAAATTTATTTGCTCGTGTTTTGGTTTTTCGTGATGGCCAGACATGAAAAGATGAAAGCCCGAGATTATTATTGAGTTAGAATTTAACACTTGATGCTTTAGTGTATATTTAACTCGACGGTTGATGATATATCTAGTCATCTTCTACAATCCAAATTTCAACATTAACCATTACCTTTATTAATCTATTAATAACCTCATATGACTCATTAAACAAATATTAACCATTTTTATATATGTAGTTGTAGCAGCAGCTTTAAACCAAGTTGATTCTTGATCAAGCATCAATACCACCAGCTTATTTGGATTCATCCTTAATTAATGAGATTTGAATGAATTCTCCCAAGAAACTTAAATCAAAGTTGAATTTGTAACCGTTTGAAACTGGTTTAACTGGAGCAGCTGAAGTAGTTGCTGGTTTTGGTTCATTAGCGATAGTTGAGAAGAAGTTGAGCATTATGAATATTTAGTGTAGTGTTTGAATATTAAAGTAATAACTGATACTAAAGAAAGTAAAGTAATTAACAACTATTTCAAGAGAGTATTTCACTCTTTATATATTTATAGAAAAAAAAATTCTGTCACAATTTTCTTCGTCAGATGGTGAAAAAAAGAATTTTTTCCGTGATGATTCACCACAAAGACAACAATCACAAGCAAATTCCACACAAAAATGAGTAATTTACACAAGCTAAATTGGGTATTCCGGTCCTTCATAAGCTATACAACTACATTCCTCGATTAATAAACCTCTCTCTGGCTAATTGTTCTCCAAAACATCTCACAAACTAGTGTTATACCGGATTATTTTTCGCATGGCTTTGGGTCTCCACTAAAAAAAATAGAAATTTTCCCTGACGCGCGATTGGGCGCAAATTGCACCGAATTCGGAAATCACAAACGCAAAAAGAACAATAGGTGTGAATTTCTACACAGCTGGTCATCATTTAATGAGTCGGACTACTAGGAAACTTATAAAGTAAATCTATATCCGTGATACGTAGGACTCCTATACCTAAGCTAATAGCTATAACCGGGATAGAAGGTCAATAGCTTCGTTCAATTGTTTCAAGGCAGTCTCCTTGTCTTCATAATTCATGGCACTAATGGCAAATTTTGCATGCTTCTGGGCCTTGTTGTATATTTCCCCTGATTCGATGATTTGAGAAATATCATTCTTGGAGTATTCTCTTCCCTTTGGTACTGGTCTTACTGGATCTGGATCTAAAGAACTGCTCAATTCCGGACTCTTGGGTTTTGGTAATGCTTTTGGTGGTTCAGGAAGTTTAAATTCTGGAGATTCACTGCGCTCCACACTTTTAGCAACTGATTTCTCTTGTTTTGGTGCCTCATCTATAAAATTTGGTACTTGTGGTAATGCTAAGCTAGGTTCTTCTTCATCATCATTGACACTAGGTAAAGAAACTTCCTCTTTAGGCAATCCCGCTGGTTGCTGCTCTCCAGATATTTCTTCTTCTTCTTCTTGGCCATCTTCATCATCTTTTACATCTAATTCAGGTGGGTCATATTCGTTAGGATCTTCACCTTTCCTTAGACTCTTGAGTATTCTTGCAGCGTGGAATTTAGCATACCTCGTTTTTTTCAATACATCTCCAGAATCATACACTTCAGTCTCATCTGGCCATAATTTAAGTAAATCATAAAAATTAACACTTGCTAGAAAACCCAACGCTGTTCCCTTATTTGATTTATGATCTTGAATTTGTTTTAACGAATTGTTGAAGATTTTATCTCCAAAATTAATCACATAAAGTATACTACTCTCCTTATCATTCAAAATCTCCAATACATATTGTTCATTATTCTTCTTGAATTGCTCAATATCATCTAACAAGGCAATTGCAAACCCTGATATAGATTCATCTGAAGTGTGCAATCCTTGATTCAAGATCTGTTCTACTGAATAAAGTTTACCTTAATTTGACATGTTAATAAAGTTACAACCTCATCTCAATTCCGTTTTATATACCCACAGAAATACGATATCAGAGGATCCACTGATTCCAATTCATTGGCCCTTATGATGAAAGGCGATATACCCTTTGGCAGAGATACTGGAGTAGTTGGTAAAGTCATGGTTGTGTCAATCTTATCTTAATAGTCAACAGTTGATTAAAGGCAAGCGTATTCTTTCATAGGAGACTTTCAGGTTTCGCGAAATCGGTTTTTTACCCGACCTACAAAACACATTCGCGGTTTATACCATATAAGTAGCTGATAGCCATGAACAATATAGATGAGCTTGATAAGGAATTTTGCTTTGTTCTACAATATTTAAGACTGTTAAAGAGATTCCACGCATTTGTAATCTCAAACAAACAAGTCATGAGCTCTATATGGTTATCACAATATTAACAGTCTGATCAATGTTTTCGCGAAGCATACACAATTCTGTACAGTACCTCAGTAATTTATAATCA
>JAXQKK010000020.1:0-35330 GCA_037042445.1 Hansenula sp. Y91-04 | reverse complement strand
GGAGCATTTATTATAGTTAAGTAACATTTTTTTTAATACAGGAACATTACCGTTTAAAAAAAAAAAAAAAAAAAAAAAAAAAAAAAAAAAAAAAAAAAAAAGACTTTTTGCGCGAATGCGTTCTATAATTTTTGAGATCTCACTCTACTTAAAGATATATTGAATATTGATGATGAAATAATATAAGAAGGTGAGGTGTATAATTGTTGTAATATTTTTAAGCGTATAATCTATTCTACAGAGATTCAAATCTATTGATTGACTGTCTTTAAATTAATAAGTCATGTATATTTAAATAATCAAAGTTAAGAATTTCCAATAAAAGATCTGAATTATTGCAAGATCATTAAATTGGAATTTTAAACTTGAGGTAATGAATTAGTTATACAATTGCTAATTCAATCTTAACCAATTGTAAATATCATGATAAGTTTAGAACTAACCATTTGATGAACGTGAAAATTGATAAGATAAATCAAGCAAGTATAATATGTCATAATTTTAAAACAATACCGTTCAACAACACAGACAGTTACAAAATGTTTCAGAGCACTTAAAAAAAAATGTTTGCACATTACAGACACTCTTCTATATTTTAAAAC
Organism: Hansenula sp. Y91-04; assembly: GCA_037042445.1. Taxonomy (NCBI): domain Eukaryota; kingdom Fungi; phylum Ascomycota; class Saccharomycetes; order Phaffomycetales; family Wickerhamomycetaceae; genus Hansenula; species Hansenula sp. Y91-04. Next base: position 34,728 of record JAXQKK010000020.1, on the reverse strand, counting down.
ACATAGAAATCAAAAAGGGTTCGGCAAAGCATGTTAATAGTCTATTTGTAGTATTGAATTACCAAAACTATCAAGATTGAAAATTAGTCAACGAGAATACCAAGAAGGAATCTGAAGAATAAGTATCACAAACGAATGGGCATTTGGATAGCTTAATCAAACAATACTTCAAATAAATTAATATATCTGAATATCATTAAATTGAAAATTATATAATTTTTAATTTGGACAATTTCACTTATCATGATGGCAGATACCTAAATAGGTAATATTTACTTGATTAGTTAACTATAAAGACTACCAATTGGGGCCAATGTAGGAGGTTTTAACAATGATTTAATCCTGTGAGTTGTAAGCTACAAAATCTATTTTGCCTCGTAATTGTCTTTCATATTATTTATTAAATAATCAAAAGCTAGCTAAAAATTTCCAATAAAAGATCTATTGCAAACTCTATTTTAAATTGAAATTTTAGACTACTGATACTAAACAAGTTTTAATGAAAATAATCATATACTCATGTAAACTGATTGGATCTCAAACTTATTGTGATTAAACTTGATCGAGCCCTTTAACAAAAAAAAGCTAACCATATTAAATCAAAATCAAGAAAGTATAATATAATTATTTCAAAACTATTTGATGAGCTATCAGCAACTCACTTCATGAAATTATAATGCTCATAACGTAATACCACACTAGTAAACCCAGATATTACATATAACTGTAGTTAATCTAGAAATTATTAAACTTTTTGTGTTATAACAACTTCAAAGGTAAAAAATGGCAATAGATATCCCAAATGTTTCAAACGGAATAAAATAGATCACTCGCAGATCCATCCTTCTTCATAAAAAAGCACAGGATAGGTCCTTATTCAGTTGAAAATATATAAAAGGGTAGAAATGGATTGAAGTATTTAAAAAAAAAACATTCTTTCCAAGTTGAAATTCACGTATCCTGATGACAGATTGTTAAAGTTAACACCAAATAGTGATATTGATAACAATAACAGAGTTTCTACAAGTTTGGTGGAGATGTAGAATCAATCTACAACAAATCTAAGATATAAATCTTTTCTTAAATAAATGACTTTAAACAGAGTTAATAATAATAATATATAATGATACCCAGTATCGGAACTCCTCGAGAGCTAGCAGTAATTATAATTTTTCTTTACCATCTTTAAATTGATCTTCTGTAACACCAGCACCCATAGCAGCAGTTGAACTAATACCACCAGTAACTAATTTTAATAAGTTATCAATATATTCAGCACCAGACCATTTTTGATGTTTAACAACTTCAACACCGCCAACAATTTCAGGTTGTTGAACATTTTGTCCATAAGCTCTCATACCAATTCTAGCATATTCTTTTGCAAAATTATCAACAGCTAATGCAGTTGTATGTAAACCAGCTAATGTAATAAATTGCCAAATATAACCTAATTTAGCCAATTTTTTAATATAATCTTCTTGATCTTGTGGAGACATTGCCTTATTCCAATTGAAAGATGGAGATAAATTATAAGCTAACCATTGATCAGGATATTTTGATTTAACACCTTGAGCAAATTCTAAAGCTTGTTCATAATCTGGTAATTTTGACTCCATCCAAATCATATCAGCATATGGAGCATAAGAACGACCACGATTAACAGCACATTGAGTACCACCTAAATAACGATAATAACCTTCACGAACTTTTGGAGCTTCCCAATTAAAATAAATATCTTTACCTAATAATTTTTTAGCTAATACACGAGCTTCTTTATTTGAAGTTTGTGATAATGGATTAACAACATCAGTAAATTTTTTAATTAATTCTTGTTTATTTGGATAATAACCTGAATTAATTTCATCAATAACAGCTTCATGGAATAATTTCAAACCAGCTTTTTTAGTCCATTCATCTTCAATTTTTTGTAATTCTTCACCATAAATACCTTTTGATTCAGCTTCAAATTGTAATTGAGATAAATCACCAACATCTGGATTTGTAGCACCAACAATAAAATAATGATCTCTATGATCAATTGTTGAAGTAATTAAAGTTGCAGCTTCAGAATCAGTTCTTGCAACAACAACTAAATCAGTCCCCAAAATATCAGCAGAAGCTCTAATAGCAACTAAACGATTAATATGTTCTTGAATTGGAACTAAAACTTTACCAGCCATATGACCACATTTTTTTGTACCTGGAGCTTGATCTTCAATATGAATACCTGCCGCACCTCTTTCAACAAATAATTTTGTTAATTTAATAATTGCAGTAATACCACCATGACCAGTATCAGCATCTGCAATAATTGGTCTTAAGAAATCAGTATAAGGTAATTTTGAACGTTCTTCAATTGATAAATTTAATCTTTCTTCACGTTGTTTTCTATCATGAAATAATTGAGCAAACCATAAATGTTCAACTTTATTTGGAACAGTATCATAAGGATAATCAGCTAAATCTGGAGAAGGTTCATTTGAAGTTGAAGCAGTTGAAGATGATTGCCAACCTGAAACATAAACAGTATCTAAATATTTAGCCATTTGAGTAATATGAATTGGATCTAAAGCACCAAAAGTAAAAGAAGCTGTTTTGTTTGCATCATGTTCTTCTAACAATTTATACAATTTTTTAGCTTGAACAGAAGATGGATATTCAATTTTTAATGAAGATCTTTTTGTTGCAATATCTTCAGGTTTATAAATTCTTTTAGTTTTAGCCCAACGAGGTTGTGACCACCATTCTTTAATTTCTTGAACTTCTTTTTCAAAGTCTGATTGTTCCTTTTTAACATCAATTGGAGAGTAAGCCATTTTGCAGTATTGATGAGAATTGATGAGAAGTGAGATAGAGAATAATTGAGTATCAAGTTGGATTATCTTTGCACTTTATATATTTTAATTATTCTCATGATGTACGGATACCCGGGTGTAACCACCGTTAAACCTTTTGTGATGATGATGTAGCTTTGACCCTTTGCCCGATTCATTCGGTGAAGTGGCATATAAACCATTATAATTACTACTATTACCACTATACTATACTACTATACCACTAGACTATTACCACTATACCATCACCACTATACTACTACACCACTAAACTATCTCTACCATCACCACTACTCTATCAAGATCACCACCACTATTCTTCTCATACCCCAGATCACCTGTCAAAGCTCCATAGCTCCATCGTATGAAATATTACATAATCCCTTACCAAGCACCATACCGATATCGGTGAATTGCTATATAAATTTTATTATTGGACACTCGGATGAATAGACACTTTACCCCAGATTAATGGTTAAAAGGGTAATCATACGCTACAAATAATATCTAGTCATTAATCTATTCTGACTCACTCTCGGTTAATTTAATATTCCTTGCTCTTACTACTCAAGCTATTCAATACTTAATACAATCAAAGCTTTATTGCTGACTTTTATTATTTAAATCCAGAATTTCAACCTCGGCTCAAAGCGATCGGCTATTTAAGATGAGTCATTGGTTATGTAATCAACAGTAATATTACTGCAGAACAGATTCGCGGAGGGGCACGGGATACGGGGCCGCAATAAATTACAGAACAATAGGGAATATTAGTGTTAGTTTGGGATATCTATATGGGTATTTTGTTATTATGGTGATTGTGGTTATATATATTATTGCTATGGGCTTTGATATATTAATTGTAATGTTCTAGAGCCTTGTAATTTCAAATTTGTTGATGGTTTGAGTCATGGTGTCTGGATGTTCCTATTTCCAACCATCATCCCACTTAGAAGGTACAAAGAAACAATATAATCAACAATCAATAAGTTTATTGGAAACGATAACAGGGTTGAACAACTAGATGATGGAATATTCAAGTGGCGGGACTGGGTCAAGCTCAACATCAAGTGGTGGTGGTGGTCATGGTGGTGTTGGTAATAATCATGGTGGTATAACTCAAGCTATAAGAACTCATTTAGGTTTTAATGATGATAAGAAATGGAAACAATTTAGTACAAGAAGATTAGAATTAATTGATAAATTTAATCTTAGTTATAAAAAAGCTAGTGAACAAGATGATTCCATAAAGCAAATTGCAAATTTATTACGTATTGAATTTGGATTTCCTATGGATACTTTAATGGATTTTGATAAATTAGTTAGAGCTGCAATTCAATCAGTTAGAAGAAATAGGAAAAGATCTTCAAGATCAAGATTGCATAATGATAGATTTATATTAAATGAAAAATTAGAACAACAATCAATACATCAAAAAATGGGAGTAAATTCATTACTTTCAAATAATAATACCACAACAACAACAAATACTTCATCAACAACAACTCCTTCAACATCACATCCAACATCTCCAACCCCACCACCACAATTACCACCAATTAAAAATGTAGCACAATTATCAATATCACATTTTAACAAGAATAAATTATTACAATCAATTGAAAATTCCAAGACATGTGCATTAATTTCAAATAATGATCCAAATTTACATATTGAAAATTTAATAATTTTAGGTCAATCAATAATATCATCATGTGCATCATTTGTATTAGAAAGATTTTTCCAAGATTTATCAAATGATTCAATTAATTATTTATATAAACAAATTACATCAATACCAACAATTGCTAAAATTTTAAAAAATTTAGGAGTTGTTACAACAGAATTAATTAAATTATCAGATTTCCAATCATCACAATTATTATCAAAATTACTTGGAGGTATTATAAAAGATTTTGGATTTGATTCCATTACATATGATCTTGCTGAAATTTTCCATGAAATTATCTTGAATCAATATCCATTAATCGCAACACAAGTGGAAAAATTTAATTCAAATACATTAATGATACCAACATTAAGTGTTATACCAAAAGAAGCTGATAAAGAATTACAAAAAAATGTTCGATTAAAATATGGTGAACGAATTTTAAATTTTATATATAAACCAATAAGTACAAAACCTCCAACAATAATGGAAATAAAAGAAAATGGTAAAATTGCATTTGGTATTTCAAAGGAATTAAATTTAATTAATTTAGGTACAAAAGATGGCTCAAGAATTAAAGATGATGAAGAATTAGAAAAATTATTTAAAGATCAAGATGATTTAGAATTAGAACTTTTAATTATTAATCAAGGTGTTTTAAATATAAATTCATTATTATGAACAGGGGGAACTACTACTATTATTATATATACTTATAAACTTATAGAGGATCAAACGGTGTTTTTGATCAATTAAAGGAATAAAATCCTTTTGCTAATAAACAAATTTAATTATAATTATATTTCCGGAAATTTTAAAAAAGTCACGTGGAGATAAAAAAAGAACCGATACCGAGCCGTACATAAAGTTGCGTATAATCATGATCAGCTACAAATCTATTAGACAAAAATTATTAAATTAAAATTATTAAAATTAGGGACATACCTAGTCCTTCTCGTGATCGGTGTTATTTATCAACACCTAAAGATTCAACTAAATTTCTAGCTTCTTTAGCAAATTCTCCATCATCAAAACTATCATCTCCAACAAGTTGTATATTAGCTTTATTTAAATCACCAATCTTCTCCTCTGGTGAAACAGTAGTATCTGTAGTTGTTGTAGTTGTTGTTGTTATTGTTGATGATGATCCTATGGATTTTTGCATTCTTGAAAATTTATCATATCGTACAGTTAATGGTCTTCCTTGGAAAATAACTCCATTAAACATTTCAATAGCTCTTTTAGCATCAATTTCATTACTGAAAATTGCAACTCCAAATCCTTTTGAAACATAACTACCCAATTTATTATAATCTCTTGGGATTTCAACACGAATTATATCTCCTGCACGTCTTAAGAAATCTTTTAATGTTTTCCAATCAGTTTCAAATGGTAAATTACCAATAAATAATCTTGTCTTGTCAACATCAAAATTAGTAATGTTTTGAGATTTAGGAGATGAATTATCATCATTTATCTCTGTTATATCTTTATAATTTAATTGACGAAGTGTTAATTGACGTGATGGTGGAATTCTTGGTGATGAGTAACTAGGTGAAGTTGATGATTGATTTGTATATGCAATTTGAGGAGGTGGTGATTGATATTGGATTGGTTGTTGATGTTGTTGTGGTTGATATGGATTATAAATAGGGATGAAATTATAATATGGAGGGAAAACTTGTGGTACTGGTGGTGGTGGATATCCTTGTTGTGGTAATGGAATTGGTGATAAAAATTGTGGACCAAAATTATCATTTTGTCCAATTCTTATTGAAATTATATAACCATTCCAATCATAATTATTTAAATTTTCAAATATTTTCAGGGCATCATTAATTGAATTAATTGATAAAATACAATTATTAACATTTGAATTAATGTTATTAATTTGAATATGTAATATAACATTCTCTTGTAAAAAATCCATTAATAAATTCTTAACATCTCTCCATTTAACCCATGGAGGTAATCCATACATGAATACCAAAACAATCTCTTGATCGATAAACTCATTCTCTTTAGTTTCTTCTATTATTGGTTGAAACCCTTGATCATAAGGTTGAAAATTCATTTGATAAATCTCATTAAAGACCTTTACTGAATCTTCAAACACAACCTATGCAAAACCAAATATGCAAATAAAAAACCACAATCAGCAGATATTAATCAACCCCTTTTCTATATTCTATCTATTTTAAGAAGTTTTGGTTTATTGTTTAGAAATTGTTTTTTTTGTTTTAAAGTTGAAATCAGAAAATCAAGCCAAAGGGGTAAAAACCACCATATAAATTTATTTTGAAAGGGATAAAAAATAGATTTGGATAAATGATCTTGATAATATAATAATTAATCTATTCTATAATAGATTTATTATATGATTGATCCAGTTCAGATCTTTATTTTATTATGATTTTATTCAATTATTCAAAGTATTTCTCTCTTTGTTTAGCCTTTCCTTTTTAAGGTACGCTTTTTTTAAGGATCGGAACACATTTATTAACTATACAAAAAGAACTTATATAAAACCACTTAATTACGACGATGTTTTCTGAATTTACCACGATGTCCACCTCTGAATTTTCTTCTACCACCATCAAGAGTTTCTTTATTTGTTAAACCAATTTCTTTAGCTAATGAAGTACCTAATTCTACACCGAATTTTTCAACTCTTTTCAAATCTTTTTCAATTGATTCAATATCATCATCAGTACCGAATTTCTTAGCTCTTTCAATTTTTTTATTTAAGAATTCCACTGCAAGTGCCTTACGTTCTTCTGGTGTGAATTCTTTTATAGATTTTGGTTTTGATTCTGGTTCTTCAATTTTTGTTGTCTCTGTTGTTTCACCAGTTGTTGTTGTTTCTTCTGGTTCTTCTATTTTGGTCTCTTCTTTTGGTTCTTCTTTTAATTCCTCCTCTTTTGGTTCCTCTATATCATTTTTTTTAGAATCATCTTCTTCTAATCTAGCAATTAACACACTCTTGACACCAGTAGTGGATAATTCTCTTTTAGTTAACTCTTCTTTCAATTGAGCAACTGTTTGATCTGAGTATGCCATTGTTGGAGCTTAAAGGATTGATTAATGAATGGATATATCAACAAGATATCAATACGTTTATTGTTGATGTTATTTAAACCAGGTTTATATTCTCGACACTTTTCAAGACGCGAAATCAACAAAACGCATTCGCGATTATTCCAGTCACGTGATCAAGAAAAAGTACCCGGACTTTAAGATATATAAGTATAAATTGATTTAAATATTGATTTATCTTTAATATCTTGGATATATAATTAGATCACTACATTTGTATCTCATTAAATCAATTAATTACTCATTACCATAAACACTCCCGCAAATCGGATCAATAAAGATATAATCAACATAAATATATTAATCATAGTATAACCTTGATTAATACCTTCACTCTCCTTCTTTATAATTTAATAAATAGCCATAATCCTATATAAATAACCCAACTAATGTACAAAAATTAATTAACTTTCTATTCTTCAACAACCAAAACATCATTTATAGCTTCAATTAATCCATTTTCTTCAATTGATTCATTATCTTTATTAAAAATAGGTATACCAGAACCTTTACTAAATTGAATAGGTTTAAATCCAATTGTACAACCTGCATTTTTATAATTAAATTCTTCAAAATTATTGAAATCATCATGACAATCATCTAGAAATTCCTTTGGTGGGTTATTATAATCATAATAACCTAATTGAATTTTTTTATTTGTATATAATGGAGATGTTAGATTACATGTTTCAATTTCAATTTGAGATATTGGAATTTCATAATCTCGGTTTTTTTGATCTTGATCATTTCTAATTATTTTTTCATCTATTGTTTCTAATTTAATATAATTTGGTAATAAAGATTTTGGTATTGGAGATTTAGGTAATTGATAATTAATTGAAGTTGAACCATTTTTGGAATCAATTAAATATATAAAATCATCTTTACAATAAGCAATTAAATTATTTGAATTATTGGTTTTGGAAATTGAATTACATTTCATATTTGATAATATCCAATTATCATCAACATCCCCATTATTTTTAAAACAATGAATTGAACCTGAAGATCTTGTTATAATTTCAATTGAATTTTGTTGAGACCAATAAATTTCATCAACTATTGAACCTGTTTTACCACGAATTTGAATATCAATTAATGAAATTTCTAATGGTAATTTACTTAAATCCCAATTATATAATTGATCTCCTCTTGATGAAATTGAAACTAATTGAGAATTGAAAGGTGAAAGTGATAAATTTGAAATTCCATTTGGTGGTTGGAAACAACCAATTTTAATTTGTTTAATTAAATCATAAATAATAATGAATTGATTTTGTTTAAATCCATTAATTAAATTTGTTATATAATTTTTTAAATTATTTGTTAAATTTTGATGATCATATAAATTTTTTTTAATTGAATTTATATCAGATAATTTTAATACTCCATCAATTGCAGTTATTGATAAATTATTTAAAATTTTTGAATAAATTGAATCTTTATTTGTTTCAGGAATATTCAATGGAGTTTTCACATCATCAATTTGATCATTATTTAAATTTGGAACATAAGCTAAATAACGACCAGAAATTGAAAACATAACTTGATCATCAATAATTGAAGCTTCTAATGATAAAGGTAATGGATGTTTTTTCAAGGTATCAAATATTGTTAATGAACCTTCATTTGTTGCAATTCCAATAAATTTTGAAGAATTTTTAATTGTAAAAGGTGATAATCCATGAACAAAAGGTGGTAAAATTAATAAATTTTGTAAGAAATCTTCTTTAAATAATTGACCAAATGATTTTAATGTAAAAATAGTTTCATTTGATAATATTGAAGTTATTAAAATTGTATAAGTATTTGTCTTTTGATCACAATTAATTGGATTAATATCAATAATTAAACCAATTTTTAAATCAATCATTGATGCAACAAGATATAAAGTTTGATCATTTTCATCTGCATCTAAATTAAAAAAATTTTTCTTTTGATTATTATCATTTTCTAATTCATTTAATTCTAATACTGATGGAATCCAATCCCAAATTTCAATTGTTTGTCCATATGAAATTAAAATTTCTCCATTATTACCAAATTTAACAACTTTATGATTATATTTTGATGAATTAAAATCAATTTGATTCTTGGTTGTTATTTTGGAAGTGTATTGATGAGATTGATATTTAACTTTTGACCAAGTTGCAGAAGCACCTAATTTATGACCATTCCTTGGACTTATTGAACTAAATACTGTTAGTACTACCTTGATGGCACCCATGTGTCAAGTCAACATACTTTTTATAGATACGCGTTGGATCATGACCAGTTGGCATGATACTTCCAAATTGATTAACTGATGATATGATTGAAGATATTAACTGATATTAAGTGATTTAAACTAATATTAATTGAATATAGCGGAAGTTGTGTACGTGGTTTATGTTAACAAACAAAGATGATTGATTTCTTATCTTTATGTCACAGCCGAATTCGGTAATTTGAAGAGTCATGTGATGTATCACGTGGTGAATCTATCACCCGATACATCACATGACCAAATAATTCAAAATCCCATCGGAAAAACCTTTTCAATTCCAAGAGACCTATCAAATGATGGTGTTATGAAGAGTGGTGTGATGGATATTGGTGTAAGGTGTAAGGATAGTACCTGATCAGTATCGTGATCATGCTTAGGGTAGTTATTAAGGGTCCTTCTATTGTTACTCTCCACAATATACACTCATTCTTATCTCTTTGGCTATCATCGATCATCAATTAATTTAATATCAATACCGTCGGTCCTCGGTACCACTATAACAGTTTGTACATTAATCAATATGAACAAATCAGATTTACTTAAAGTGTAATCAAGATGGTGATATACGAGAATAAGAACAACCATATACCATTATCCTAGGCCCTACGCCATTTATTCATCCGAAGTCAGACTCTCATATTAATTGAAATGAACGGAGATGGTTAATTAAGCATACATTAACATTAACGGCTTTCTTAATTAACGAGATCTTTCACCGGCGATTGACTTACCCATAAAACCAGCAACCACAAACACAACGGAGAGATACGATAGAATATTAATACTACTATTAACTACTATAATTAACTAACTAACAAACAATTAACAAACTAATAGATTAAATATACAATACAATAGATTATTTCATTTTTTAATTGTTATCAAATTTTTCTATAAACGGCATTTTTTTAACGTCAAGAAAAAAAACCGACTCTTCCAAAAAGAAACGATCAAATAAAAAAAAAAATATCCAAACGTATAAAACTTTTCATGATAAGGAAATTAATTAATTTGTCGATTGTATAAATTTCACTTTTCCTTATAAAGACAAGTTTTAATCCATTTAATTTAATTCAACAAGTTTCTCAACTCCCCATCTTTAATTACCTTAATTACTCACTCTCAAATACCATTTTGCGAGTCTAAACTATTAAACAATGACTACATTAAAAGAGGAAAACGATATTAAACTTCATGATTTGGAGAAAGGTTCTTCAAGTAGAGAAGATGAAGAATTATATCTTGGAGAATCTTCTCAAGGTGAACAAACTTCAACAAAATTAGGTTTTATAAATCAAATTGCTGCACAATTTAGAGCTGAAACTAGAGGTATTGAAAGAATTGAAGAAGATGAAAGAAATCCAAATGAAGGTGTTTTAAATTCTGCAAGTATGTGGTTTAGTGCAAATATGGTTATTGCAGCTATGGCTCTTGGTATGCTTGGTGGTTCAACTTTTGGATTATCATTTTGGGAATCTGTCCTAACAATTATTTTTTTCAATTTATTAGGTTTATTACCAGTTGCATTTTTTTCTTGTTTTGGTCCAGAATTTGGTTTAAGACAAATGGTTTTATCAAGATTTTTATGTGGTGATATTGGTGTTAGAATTTTTTCATTCATTACTGCTGTTGCTTGTGTTGGTTGGGGTGCTGTTAATATTATGGTTTCAGCTCAATTATTAAATATGGTTAATAAACCTCATTCATTACCTCCTTGGGCTGGTTGTTTAATCTTGGTTATAATGACTATTCTTGTTTCAATGTTTGGTTATAACGTTATTCATTTCTATGAAAAATGGTCTTGGGTACCAAATTTAATGGTTTTCTTAGTTTTCATTGCAAGAATTAAATTATCTGGTAATTTTGATGCTGGTGAAATGACTGGTGGTGAAGCTACTGCAGCAGGTGTTTTATCTTTTGGTGGTGCTATTTTCGGGTTTGCTACTGGTTGGACTACTTATGCTGCAGATTATACCGTGTTCATTCGTAAAGATTATCCAAAATGGAAAATTTTCACTGGTTTATGTCTTGGTTTAGCTTTCCCATTAATTTTCACAATGGTTATTGGTGCTGCTGCAATTACTGGTATTAATAAAGATGCAGTTTGGGCTGAATATTATGATGAACATCAAAATGGTGGATTAATGTTTGCTATCTTGTCAGTTAATTCACTTGGTGGTTTCGGTCAATTTTGTTCAGTTATTTTAGCTTTATCTACAGTGGCTAACAATATTCCAAATATGTATACTATTGCTTTATGTACTCAAGCTTTCTGGTCTCCATTAGCTAAAGTTCCAAGAATTGTTTGGTCAGTTATTGGTAATTTCTTAGTTTTAGTTATTTGTATTCCAGGTTTTTATCATTTTGAAGATGTTATGGAAAATTTCATGAATATGATTGGTTATTATTTAGCTATTTATGAAGCTATTACATTATCTGAACATTTTATTTATAAAAAGGGTAAATTTTCAAATTATGATATTGAAGGTTGGAATGATAAATCAAGATATCCAATTGGTATTGCTGCTTTAGTTGGATTTTTATGTGGTGTTTTGGCTACTTATTGTGGTATTGATCAAGTTTATGGTTTAGGTCCAATCGCTAAATTAATTAATGCTGATAGTGCTTATCCAGGTGCTGATATTGGATTTGAATTATGTCTTGGATTTACATTTATTGGTTACAATATTGTTCGTCCATTTGAATTAAAATATTTCGGTCGTTAGAGAAGTTAGAAAAAAAAGATTATTAAAACAAAGGGCTTAGATCTTTATGTTTGTTGTATAATGTAATAATTGGTTTTTATTAAGAATATTGTTATTTGTAGTTGATTAGATACCATTATATTATTTTCGCTATCTCCATTGGAATTTTACTCCAATTGCAGAAGAAATGATTAAGATCTGAGATTTGTTGATCGGATAACGTAAATCATGGTTGCATTGAATGAACTTTACGAATATTAATCAATGACCAATTACTCCAATATAATAGTACTCCAATGAAATAGCAAATATAAGGCATAGGTTATACTATTTTCCCTATCTACTATCCCATCTGTCATCAAATATCGTGTCACTGATGAGATGGATTTAATAGATTTATACATAACTCATTCAATAATTGTTGAAATTTGGAGATATTGGTACCAAACTGTTCATAAAGAGCATCAATTAAAGAATACTTCTAATAACCATATTATACAATTATATTTATAATACTTTTTTCACTATGGTGCTGCTCTTACCGAAAAAATAGCTCCAGTCGAAATGAGTAAGGATTTAATACTCATCATATATACAACTCATTCTTGTAGTCTTTAGAATACATCCCCCAATTAATCATGTTTAAATACAGATCATTGGTTAGATCGTTCTCTTCTACATTACCGAAAAGTATCAGAAATCCATTATCTACTCATAGAGAAGGTCTTTCATTTGAACAAGAATATAATATTAGATCATCATTAGAACGATTAATATTTGATTATTCAAAAAAGCAAATACCTCAAATATCATTAGATTCTTTAATTGATTTATCTAAGAAGGATATATCTACAAATGCAATAGCCACTATTAATTACCTAACAATTTTCAATACAAAAAGATTAGCAGCTTTTAGATCATTACCATATCTTGTTGTTTTAAATCCACATATTTCAAAAACTTATGAATTATATTTACGTTCTTTAAAAATTTTATTAGAATTAAATCCAATTGATAATGATTTCACCAAGATACATAATTCATTAATTGAATATTCAGAAATTCATAAAGATGCAATACCTTCATTATCTTTAGGATTCCAAGAAGTTTCAAAATTTTATTCAAAGGATAATATTGTTAAATTCTTAAATTCACATTTTTATGATAAGATTAATATGGAAACAATAACAAATAATTATATAAATTTAATTAATAAACCAAAAGATCATATCGGTGTTATAAATACAAAATTAAATGTTTCAGAAATGTTGAAAACTTGGGCAGGTTTTGTTAATGATATGGCATTTATTAAATATTATAAACAAGTACCAATTCAAATAGATTATGGAGAAGATATAGAATTCCCTTATATTGGTATTCATCTTGAATATTTTTGTACTGAAATCTTGAAAAATAGTATAAGAGCAAATATAGAATCTGGTAATGGTGATAAACCAATAACAATAACAATAGTTTGTACTAAAAGGGAAGATAATAGACAAATATTAGCTATAAGATTCAGAGATGATGGAGGTGGTATTGCACCTGAAGTGGAAAAAAATATATTTGATTATAGTTTTACAACAGTTGATAAAAAAGATCAAGATATTGGAATGGGTAATAATGTTATGCCTGGTGAAAGTGTGGAAAATATTGCAGGGATGGGGTATGGATTACCTTTAACTAAAGCATATGTTGAATTATTTGGTGGTAGTTTAGAATTACAATCTATATATGGATTAGGAACAGATGTTTATATAGAACTTATAGGACCTGATATGACAAATTTACAATAATAATGAAAAAAACCACAGAACCCCTTAATTTATTTACAGATTAATATATATATGACTAATTAATTTTATACACCATGACGATGTGGAATTAAAACAACATCTTTATGAACAGATGATAATAAACCAGCAGCTCTTGCTCTTTTAATAGCCACACTAACTCTTTTTTGATTTTTATGTGATAATTTTGTAACATCTCTATGTAAAATTTTACCAGTACTTGAAATAAAATTTGATAAAAATCTTGGATTTGTATAATAATTTAATGGATTTAATTTTCTTTTATCTAAACCTGGTTTTTCATATTTATTCTTTAATAATTTTTTCTCTAAATGGATTTTTGCCATTGAAAAATCAAATGGGTCATATGTAGTACCAGGTTCAAAATCTGTTTGGAATTGTTTAGCAATATTGGCTTTTTCAACTTCTGGTGTTGAAAGTCCTTCTAATGTTTTACCTAAATATAAAATTCCATTATCTTTTGAAACTTTTGATGAATCTTCAACACCTTCAACTTTATTCACTTTATGCGGGAACTCTTGACACAGACGCGTTATTGAAGAGAATGGACGTCTCCCTATCTTTGCAATCTGTCTTGACAACATCTTTAATCGTATCTCTTAATACTTAATACTTCTAATAGTTAACTGTTCGTTGAAAAAAAATCATCAATCAAAAAAACAAAAAAAACATCCAGACACCACACAACTAAATACCCAGAATAATCGGACTATAAACACCTATTATTCCATCAATCTTTAATAGAATCAACAATGAGTGACGAGGATCAGTGTCCCTTATGTTCAACGTACAAGTCGTCTGTACCACAAACAATCAACTGGATCCAATGTACTCCTTGTGGTAATTGGTATCATTACCATTGTCTCCATCTTTTACAATCAGATGCAAAGAGAATACTTGACTTTCATTGTCCCAATTGTATTGATGAGAATGGTCCCTCGGTGTTGAAACGAAGTAGTAAGAGATCCAGGAGAACTATTGATTATGTTGCTTTAGATAGTGGAGATTTAGAGAGTGTAGTGTTGGATAAACATCCTCATGTTGATGATTTCCTAAATTGGGAAAGTAAAGAAATGGCACAAGAAGTTAAAGGATCTGAATTAATGGATTGGTGTATCAGAACACGAGTTAAATGTCCTGTTAAAGTACGCGCTGATCAAAGAGAAGGAATGGGATTAGAGATCCCTGAGGATTTTAGTGTTGATAAAGTTGTAGAAAGTTTAGGTGAAGATCATCCAATTGAAATAATGGATGTTCTAACACAAAATGGTATAAAGGGTAATTGGTCATTAGGTAGTTGGCGAGATTATTTCCAAAGTGATAAAAAGGACAGGGAGAGAATATTGAATGTATTAAGTTTAGAAATTAGTAAAAGTGAAATTGGTGAATTAATTAAAAGACCAAAATATGTTGAAAAAGTTGATTTAGTTGATAAAGTTTGGCCCAAGGATTTATTAAATGAAAAACCATCAGTTAAGAAATATTGTCTTATGGGAGTTGAGAATAGTTATACTGATTTCCATTTAGATTTTGCAGGAACTTCAGTTTATTATACAGTTATTAAAGGTTCAAAAATCTTCATGTTTTTCCCTCCAACAAAATTAAATTTAAAAAAATATATTCAATGGATAACAGATTCAAATGAAAATAAGAAATTCTTGGGTAATTTAGGTCTTGAAAAAGGTTTAAAAATATCATTGGAAAAGGGAGATGCACTTATAATTCCATCAGGTTGGATTCATGCAGTTTATACACCCGTTGATACCGTGGTTATTGGTGGTAATTTCCTAACAGCTTTTAATATCCCTGAACAATTCAAGATTATTGATGTTGAAATTAAGACTAAAGTTGATAAAAAGTTTAAATTTCCAAATTTTAGTAAATTAATGTGGTTTACTGCATTGTCTGTTATGAAAGATGAAGTTGAATTAGATGGAAATGGATTGAAAGAATTATTAATTTATTTAAAAGATCAATGTTTGAAATTAAATGATGACAAGTTGAAAAGAATAGTTAAAGAGTCTATTCCTTATAAATATGTTGGTAAACCTTTAGAATTTGTTAACAAATTTGAAAATTTTGTTAATCAAAAGACGAGCTGCAACGATGACAGAAAAATTAAGAGACAAAGAGACGAAAGTAATGATAATGATGTATTAACGATTGATAAAAAAATTAAACAATAAGCTGTACTACAATAAATATGTTTGTATTATCTTTTTTTTTATGTATTTTTCTTTAATTAAACTAAAATAATATTGTTATAACGAACTGAATAAAACCTTGACTTTTTTTTACATTTTTATCTTCAAATCTCATCTTTTTTTTTTGGTGTTTTCCTTTTTAAATAAATTTTAATCAACAACTAACGTTGAGCTAACATAGCACGTAATCTAGCAACCTCATCCTCCAATTCTTGGTTTCTTGATGATAAAGATTCAACCTTCTCCTCCAATTGATTCATACGATCCATTTTTCTAGCACGAGAACGACGAGCAGCCTCAGTGTTTCTTGCACGTTTTTGAGCAATTGGATCATCAGATTCAACAACAATTGGTGATAATGGAGTGGAACGTTGTTTACGATTGTAAGCAACAACACCTAAATGATCTTTACCATCTGGAGAAACTGAACGTTTTTTTGAATTTGAACGAGATGATAAATCTAATTCAGCTTCACTTGAAGAACGTTTAAAAGTTGGTTGTGGAGTAGCACTTGATTCACGAGATTCATTAGCAACAACAGCTGGAATAGTAGCAACAGCTGGAATTTCTTCCTTAACAGCCATACTTGGAACTTCCAATTCATTTGGTTCAAATAATGAAGTCCAATTTTCTGAATCTAATTCAACATCTTCAAACATTGGAGAAGAGTTTTCAATAGATGGAGAGAAAATTGATTCAACAATTGATGAATGTAATTGTAATGGAGTAACAGTACCAACAGATGGTGATAATTCTGGAACTTCAATTTTGTCTAAACCTAATGGGAATTCACTTTGTAATTCTTGAGATTTAACAAATTGATTGAACACAGATTCACCCAACACTTGTTGTCTTGGTTTTGAATCCATAAAGTGTTGGGTGACATTCATTGGAGCAGTGGAAGATTGAAACATAGCAGCTGATGATGTAGTATCTAATGATGATTCAAATAATTCAAAAAGCGCACTTGCTGATTCGATTTGGTTTCTTGGAATAACTGATGACATGGTAATAATAATAATTGTATAACGATTTTTTTCTTTCTTTCAATAAAATAATAACTTCTGAGATAACACTCTAAAAACTTTCTAATATTCTTTCAATAATTTAAATTAATTCTTTTCTAGATAACTTGGGGATTAAGCAACGTCATTTTGGACGGGATTTCTTTCTTTAATTTCACGGGCACATTTTTAAGGGGGATATTTTAATCAAAACTCTTTATTTTTTGATTCAACTTTTTTTTAAATAAAAAACTCTTTTAATATTTTTTTATTTGATTCTTTTAGATGGATAATTCACTAAAAAACTCTTTTTTTATTTTACGATATATATCTTTTTATGATGATTTATAATGACAACATTTTGAGAACTGACTTTTACTTTCTCAACTGATAACTTTTAATATATGATAACTGGGGTACGCTTTAATAACTGTAGTAATAGGGAAGATCTAATATATTTGTTGTGCTTTGTAATTTGTGAATTTAAAGAGTTGAAGAGATTAAGAAGTTGGTTTCCATTGTGAAAACAATTGAGGACACCAACGTGTATTTATAATTCTGAAATTTGTTGCCGCTGAAGGGAAAAAATTTTTTTCTAGACCGGGTCATTTTTTTTTATTGGATTTTGATATTTCTGATTTTCGTTTCTGATTGGCTGAAAGTTTTTGGGCGGGGCGGTTTTATTTGGGAAATTGATTTGGTGAGTCATTGAAAGATTGAAAGATTGAATGGTTATATAGTTGAATAGATAGATGGTTAGTTGATTATATGGTTGATTATTTAGTTGGTTAGTTGGTTAGGTAGTTACTTAGTTAGTTGATTGACTGATTGTAGGTACCTCTTGTTGTTTGGTGTTTGGTGTTTCGTGACATCGCCGGTTCAGGAATTGTCACTTTACGAGACATGTTAATAAAGAATAAAGCCGTATTGGTACACTCGTTATCGCAGTATTGCATTTATATTGGAATTAATTGCGCTAGGAGACTGCCTAAGGCTGGCTGGTAGCTGGTGGACTAGAGGACTGATAAAAGTGTTGAGAACTTAGAAGTACAACCGTTTATTGTTTAATCAAGATTCAATCACAGATCTTGTGATGATCTATAGACTTCACTTATCAATAAAGTAAATACTCTCCTAGTAGTCTATATAACTCTCAACATGGACCAACGCTGCAGCTCTTTCATCAGCTCAACAATATTTATTGGGGTCTGAAAGCCTGTAAAATTTCCCACTAGATTTGATCAACTCTAGGTTAAAATTGAGCATGAGCTTCACACTTGATACCTAAACACTCAATTGCGATTCTTTGGGCATTGACCATCATATCCTAGTGTATCACGCTCCATAATGAATCCAGGAAACAAATTATTAACTACTTTCCCCTTTCAACTCATTATAGTTAGTTATAAAGACTAGATTTCATTAGTATCTCGTTTGCTATAGTACATAAGTCTGTCAGATCTCAACGGGTGAATAAACACTATTGAATAATTAACCGTGGTTCAATATCATTAAAACTAGTTGATTTGAAAGATTATTGATAAATTGTCTGAGATTGGGATACTCTATGATTCCCAGTTCATATTTATCTAGAGTTGAATGTGATTTAACTAGAGATCATTCCGAAAACAGTGGTTCAATCAATTGAAAATGATCGATCCAGATCGTTGAACCTACAATATCCATCAATTATCTTAATCTATCATTAATTATATTGTCATTAAAACTCCCCAATTAATTCACCTTCTATCCAGCTCATCACTCTCTAAGTATAATCATTCCATTTTCTTCTTTCAATATATATATACAAAAATCCCATAATCACAGCAATGAACAATAAAATTTCTGTAAAATATTTATCAATAAATTGTTTTCTTTTCTTCATATTTTTTTTATAATTTTTTAAATATCTGCTTTCTCCAAGACTTAAATTTTGTGATTTTTTATTATATTCATCATCAAATTCTTCAATATCAGAATTATATCCATTAATATCAATCTTATCTTGTTTAACATATCCAACAAATAACGGTTTCAACATATCCACTGAATCTTGAGAATGTCCAACATCATCAAACGCTTCTGTAGCATCTAATCCAGCACATTCAAATAATACTTCTGCACCACCAGGATGATCATCTATTATTGATGTGACATCGTAAACTTTATCATGAATGATCATCCATAAATCATCATTCCGATCATGTTGTGCAATCTCACTTAATGTAAAATATTCTATATCATTCTCTGTATTATTACCGATTTTTTTAAATAATTGGGGTCGTCTTGTCATGTTGTGTATATGATGATTTGATGCAATAATAAATAAGGACAAAAAAAGTTAAATCAGGAGAACAAAAAGAATAAATAAATAAGTGTAATAATAATAATAATAATAATAGTAATAATGCGTGTATGTCTCTCCTATTAAAATGCCATAAAGAAGTGAAAAATATTGAATATAAAGTGCAACCTTTTGATTTATATGAACATGAACTCTTGTGCTAAATGATACCAACCTTGATCCAATGAGAATATTAAATAAAAATCCCCCCCCTGGTTAACCGAACTCTCAAATAAACAACCTTATAATAGGTTAAAACAGTGTAGACCTCACTAATATATCCAATTCAACAAGCAATATAAGCAGCTCTTTTTATTTATAAAAAGCTTCCAGAAGCCTCTCAATCAAAAATCCGCGAAAACGATCTGCAAAAAAACTAAGGCCTAATTTACCCGGTTTGTTTTTTTCTTGATGGTGAAACGTATAAGGAGAATTGACAACAACGAGATCAAAGTCAACTTATAATTCACTTTTAAATCATTTGGTGATCAAGATGAGTTCAAGAGTAAGAAAAACCAATGATAAGAATCAACAGATCCTCAAGGCTCTCTTGAAAGAAGCTGGGAATTCACATTGTGCCGATTGTAAAACTGCATCACATCCAAGATGGGCAAGTTGGAATCTAGGTATATTTATTTGTATTCGTTGTTCAGGAATTCATAGAAGTATGGGTACACATATTTCACGTGTTAAATCAGTTGATTTGGATACTTGGACTGATGAACAAATTCAATCAATGGTTAAATGGGGGAATTTAAAAGCTAATCAATTTTGGGAAGCAAAATTACCAGGTAATAATCATATACCTGATGATTCAAAAATTGAAAATTTTATTAGAACAAAATATGATTTAAAAAAATGGGCAGCTTCAAATCAAATTCCTGATCCTTCAACTTTAAAAGTTGATACTAATTTTAATAATAATGGGAATGTTCAAACTGTTAATCAACTATCAAAACAATCAACTTCAAAATCAGATACAACAAGTAATAGAAGATCATTAAATTCAAATTTACTTGATTTAGAATTTGGTTCACCAATTGCTGCACCAAAACCTCAACAATCTCAACAAACTGTTCAATCACAACCAAGACCTTCATCTACATTAGAATCATTAACAAATACATTTAATCAACCAACTCCACAACAAAGACAACAACATCAACCACAACAGCAACAACAACAACAACGACCTCTTAATACAAGACCTGATCTTAAAAAATCAATTCTTTCATTATACTCTACCCCAATTGCATCGAATTCAACTCCAAATTTCCCAGCACATAATTCATTACAAAGTCAATCAACTTCAAGTCTTAATGGATTAAATTTCCAAAATACAGGAAATACAACAAATTCATGGAATAATAATAATAATACAAATACTCAAAATCAATGGGCAAGTACTACATCAAGTCCTGCACCAACTAATCATTACACCACTACAAATACAACAACTTCACTAGATGATGATTTATTCAAAAACGTTTGGAATTGATCAAAACAGCATTTTATAGAAGACCCGAAAAAAAATAAAAATATACACGTTATAAGTACTTATTATAAGATTTCTATTTCTTTTCACCTCCACCTGTTGTTGGTAATCCAACATATGCTTTGAAAGAATCATAAATTAACCATTGCAAACCAGTTAAAGTACCAATCATAACAATACGAATAGGTAATCCACTCCATAATCCTGCAAATCCAATCTTACCATAAATTCTTGAAGCAGCAGCACCTGTTGATTCAGTTGGTTTTTTCTCATTATTAATTTTGGAAACCATAACATCAGCAGGATGAGAAACTGCAGCACAGAAAATACCAGCAATATAACCACCCAAGAAAGAAACACCAGTTTGTTGAGTTAAAGTATATTCATTCTTTGATTTTGGTAAATAATTATAAATTGCCTCCACAACTCTTTCAAATGAAGCAAATTTACACATAGTGTATGGAATTTGTCTAAACCATAATGGAACTAAACCTTTATATAAACCACCAACACCTTCAGTTGCAGTAATTTTTTTCCAACCATCTAAAACATTAGTAGCATATGGAGGAATTGTTGTTTGGGTTTTAACTTTAATAGCTTCAAATGGACAAAGAGCAATATCAGCTAAAAATTCAGCAGATGCAGAAGCAGCTAAATATAAAGTAGTTCTATAATTATGAGCAGCTTCAGGACCAACAAATTCTGAATATTTTTCTTTAAAAAATTCATAAAATCCATATTTACCAGCACCTTGGAAAGAATAACCAATTGCAGTAGCACCAACACCAGTGAAAATTGCACCAAAACCTTCAGTTTTAATAATTGTTCTCCAACCTTGAATATTTGAAGTATATAATGAAGCATCAACTTGTCTACGACATTTAACAAGATCTAATGGAGTAACAGCACTATGTGTTGGACCACATGCTAAAATACCACCTAATGTACAAGTGTAGTAATATTCAGCACTATAAAGTTTAATACCTTTAAATTCATCTTTAATTCCTTGATTAATCTTATGAGCTTCTTTTTCAATTGCGTCTTCAATTTTGGAATGAACAAAAAATTTAGAACTGTATGAATTACCTGATTCTGGTGAAGTTAATAATTTATCATAATTAGCTTTATAATTTTGATAATATTGAGATTCAGTTGGAGAAAATTGTGAAGTCACTGTTGAATTCTTTGCAGGATTGAAAAAATCAAGAATTGAGTTAACCATCTTGTTCTTCTATTGAATATTTAATTTAATTATAATCTATAACTTTTCAATGTCTTGTATTTATGTGGTTTTCCAAAATGAAATTAAATTAAGGATAGATTGCTCTTTAAATAGTTATCAGTGCGGTATATACGGTAAGTACTAAATCAATGCCGAAAGTGACACTACCAACCGAAATTAAACAAACAGCTTGTAGTGAAAAAGTATCGGAGTTTTGTTTAAAGAGACCCTGAAACTTGTAAGAATAGGAATTGTCCAATATAGTAATTGAGATTGTAATAGCTGTTTATCAATTGTCTTTTAAAGTGAGTACAAAAGGTTGTGACAAACAGGGATCGGGTCTGCCAGAACAGAAAGTGTCATTGAAGACGCGGGTATATAAGCGAAGAGTTAAATCAGAGACGGATCTATGTGGAATTATTGATATTTATAGCTGATGGATTAGCCTCTGATGGGTTATAATGATCTATAAGAGGAATTGAGTAGGTTGGTGGGTCTGAAGTAGTGTATTCTGTGTACTTCGGCATTAAGCTGTATCTTTTTGTGTCATGATGGAGGTGCAGCTACATATACTTCGGTTCAATTCTATATCTATTAAGATAATCTACCTTCTTTATACTCATAAAACAACTCTTCAGATTTAACAAGAGAGTCCTTGATTTCCTGAGATATTGACTCTACTGAATTGTCCCCCCATGGATGTTGACGTCCTTTTGCACTCAATGCAATTAACGGATCCAAAAACCATTCTTTGAGAGTATCTGTAGGATAACTTTGAAATAATCTTGAATCTTCACTAGCTTCAAGTCTTTTTTGAATCCATGCCTTTTGATCTTCAATACTTGGTAATGAAGTAGCACCGGACCAAACACCTGCAATACCTGCTGCTGATGATTCAAAAGTATGCCAAACTGTAGACGTCCCCGGTACACCAACAAACGCCAAAGTTGGATTCTTTATTGAAAAAGTGTGTAGATAAATATTCTGGACACTCTTATTATATGAAGGACCTTCATGATCTTTGGAACTTAGTGTAAGTATATCTTTATCTAAGAATGGTACATGGAAATGATATCCTGTTGCAAACACAATATGATCAAATTCTTTCAAGATTGTACCATCAGCAAAAGTTATTGATCCATCATCATTAAATTTTTCAATTTGAGGTTTTGGTATTATACCCTCTGAAGTGGCAGCTCTATCCAAATACTCAAAAAATGATTTTTCACTTTTCCTTGATATATAAAATTTCTTTGCAATTTGGAAACTGTATTGAATAATATTAATAGCTGTGAAACTACTACCAACAACAACAACAGTTTTATCTCTAAAAGATTCTGAAGATCTAAAACTCTTTGCATGTTGAACAACACCAGGGTATTTAACAATGAACTCATTAAGACCCGGTATCAATGGGATATATGGAATGTTATAACGACCATTAGCAACAATCACAGCATCAAATTTTTCTAATACCCATTTATCCTTTGATGTTTCCTCATCAGTTGTTCTTGAAACCACAGTCCATTTTTTGGTATCTTCACCAAATTTAACAGATTCAACTTCAGTATTAAACCTGATATATTTTCCCAGACCATAGTCTTTTACAAATCCTTCAATCAAACCTTGAACTTCTTGATGCTTTAAAAAAGGACGTTCTGGTATCTCTTCTCTTTCTTGAGGTTTCAAATATGAAAAATTCATATATTTTTGAGGAACATTTGAATAAAGTTGTTCATATACTGGTGAAGTTGACCATTGTTCATATTGACCCTGTATACTCTCCTGTTCAACTGTTCCTTTGGAGAAGAGCTCTGTAGGTAATCTTTTTGGAGGATGTAAAGCGAATGGATCATTATAATTCCCAGCCTTGATTGATTCCAATGAAGGAACATCAGGATCAGTAGCGTTCAAAGAAACGTTCCAAACCCCACCAGCTTTACTCTTTTGTTCATATACTTGAATCTTTGTAAATGCTGGATCCTTAGCGACATCACCACCAACAGTGGATTCACCGTTCTTCTCAGTATGTAACAATTCATAAAGTGATGTTAGCCCCGAAGGACCAGCTCCTATTATTGCAACTGATCGAATCGCCATTTCACCTCTTGCAATAACTATATCTGGCTACCGCTACTGAGATGTGAGATCTACTGCATTGGTTAAACATGAATCAGAACGTTTTTATAGCTTTTTGATAACGTTCAGTTTTCCGTGAAGCCATAGTTGGAACCATTCCTCGTGGCTCAAACTGACAGAATCAACAATGACACGATGGCTTTATTATTTAACACATAGAGCATACTTCTAACAAGATTCATCAAGCTCATCAAGATTCAATATTCAATATTCCTCAACCTTTCTCGATGATGAAAACAGTGATTAATCCCCCGGCAAATAAACGTCGGGCTCAAAAATCTGTCATAGAATCTGTGGGCCTTATCTATGTAACCTTGGACCTTCCTAAAACGTCAACCGCATAAGGTATCACTTTGACAAGCCCGAGAATGTTGGGGCTACTGAAGAGCTATATATATATATGCTAGCCCTACCCAGTGGAGGTGGTGTGTCAGGTGTCTCTGGAGTTAAGCATTCATCAATATTCACGGATATGATAAAATGCTACAATACGAATACACAAATGATGTCCATAAGGTCGCTCATGTCCTCACAGAGGCCTTCACTCCCTTAATCTTTGATCTTTACTTATCAGAGGGAGACACTGACAAACAACATCATTATGATTTCTACGTGGAGAGTGTTGAGAGATATCTTGCCAATGGTGGACATGTTATTCAAGCTGGAGATTTCAGTGCTGTTGCAATCTTATCAGAGCCTGGTAAATTCATAAATGCATTTAGAGATGATGTCACTGGGAACACTAAGAAGGTTAAAGATCTATTTGACAGTAAAGCTGTTGAATATTTGGGTGATGATGGTAAGTTCTGGCATCTTTCTTACTTAGCTCGAGACCCTGCTCATAATGTCAAAGGAGCAGTCAGTGCTTTAGTGAGACCATTCATGGAAAAGGCCAAGGAGCAAGGTGTACCATTCATGCTAGAGGCTGCTGGACATAATGCTATGGAGATATATAAGCATTGGGGATTCAAGACTGTTGAAGTGTTGAAGATTGGTGAAGGTGAAGTTGATTCGCAGAATAATCCTGATCCAAATGGTGAAGGTATCAATGTATACTATATGATCTATAACTATGAGCTGGAAAACTCGGTGAATGCGAGCCTTAAGCTATAAAATACAATATAATGCTTTTAGTGATAGTGTAGATAAATTTGGCTTCAAGGAGCGGGATTGGGTAACCGATGAAGAGATCATATAGTAAAACGAACCATCAATAATTCACATTGTCAACTTCAATAGTTCTCAGCGTAATATGATTTATTTAATAACTCAAGTCCCGAGAAGATGATTGTTATCACCACTTTTCGCCGTTAAACTGTGGGTATTTTATACAGTAGTGAAATTTTTCACTGAACAATATATTTAAAATATACCTACAACTCATCTACTTTTTATATTCTTTTACTCCAGATACTTTACAATGGCACAAGCAATACCATCAACAGATTATATTAGAGCTGGTCTCACTATCGCAGAATCTTTCAACACTACTGTTTTTTATCGTTACATCTCAATCGGGAAGTCTACTGAAGCTAGAGTGAAAGAATGTCAGGACAGAGCCAAACAACTGATAGACTCTGATGTTGAAGTGGTTCAGAGTGGTGATTATGGTGCTATTGCTATCTGGGGGCCTCCTGATGTCGATTATCCTAGTTCAAACATCGAATCTAATGAAAGGATAGACGATTTGGATGCTAAGTTAGATGCCGCATATAAGAAATATAGTGGAGATAAAAGACACTGGACACTGGGGATATTGGCCAAAGATCCTAAATCAAATATCAAGGGAGCAGTGAGTGCTGTTGTTAAGCCATTCCTCGAGAGAGCCAAGAATGATGGTGTTTTAGCGTATCTTTACGCTACAAATGAACATTGTAAAGATGTTTATGAACATTATGGATTCAAGATAAAAAAAGTATTGAAACTTGGTGTGGGAAAAGTGAACAAAGAAGGTGTTGAAGATGAAAACGGTGAAGGATTTGATACATATTTCATGATATATAACGAACAATAGTAATCATCTTTTGTCAATTACAGACGTAGAAACTATTCTAATGATTAACGATTTTGCCTATCTCTATGTGGCTCAACAATAGCCAACCATTGTTATAGCATACAAGATAAAGAGTAGAAGAATCTTATCGAAAGTAGAATGAGCTTCCCCTGGCATAAAGGTATTCATTTAGAAGTTAGAACCCTGTATTCAGATGGTGTGTGATTTGAGATCTAGCCGATCAAATGGGACGTACATCGCTAAATCTTCTGGCTCCACAATTTAGTGGACCATATAAATTTTACATCTAATCATCTACACACTTCACTGACTCACACCTAAAAAACCACATTACGGAAACAATTATGGTGGAATTCACCAAGACTACAGATAATGAACGAGCAGGTCGTACCCTTGCAAAGGCTTTCAACACTATAAATTTTGATCATTACATAGCGTACGATAAAACTCGCGAAGAACACACCACAGAACTCATCAACAGAGTCCAGGATTTTGTCAATCTCGATGCTGATGTTGTACAGGCTGGTGACTTCTCTGCCGTCGCTATATGGGTCGCTCCACATCTAGAGTATCCACTTCCAAAGGGTAAACCTAATGATCGAGCTTTAGAATTGAAGACTAAAATGGCACCACTTGTGGATAAACATTTAAAGAAAAAACCACATTGGAATTTGGGATTTCTAGCGAGAGATCCAGACAGCAAGGAGAAAGGAGTTGTGAGTGCAGTCGTTAAACCATATCTCGAAAGGGCAAAGAATGAAGGAGTTCCAGCTATGTTATGGGCTGTTGATGATCATGCTAAAGATGTGTATCGTCATTTTGGCTTCAAAGAAGTTGAAGTTGCCGAGGTCGGTGTTGGAGTGATTAACAGAAAAGGCATTGAGGATCCTAATGGTGAAGGATTCAGGATCTCTCTTATGATATATAACTATGAATATGAATAGAATCAATATATATGAGTACTCTTAAGTATTATAGGCTTTTTAGTTCTGATATTTACTCAGATGATTTCCCTCTCCGGACTTTTTTCCTGAAGGACTAGACGGAAGAGTACCCGCCTAGCTACCCACAGAATGGGCTCGAGCTTGCCTGGGTCTTTGTCTCTAGGCTGAATATTCCCTTGAGTAATCCACAGCACGGTCTAAATTCGGAGTGATGAGGTACTGTACCAATGAAAAAATTAATACTCAATACTTGAGATACATCATATTATACATTCTAAGTACCTTGAAGCTTTGAAGAAACCAGTAAGTAGATAATCGCTCAATTAGTTTTGATTCCCCATATATCGGCATTGGACTAACAGTGCATCAGTGTCTGACCCATACGAGATCCTAGGAGTTGAACGTTCCTCGACTTCAGTGGAGATCAAGAAGGCATATAGAAAGTTGGCATTATCACATCATCCAGATAAAGTTCCAGAAGATCAAAGAGAAGAGTCAGAGATAAAGTTTAAAGAGATCTCTGCTGCTTATGAAATCTTGATAGATGAAACCAAGAGAGCAAATTATGATCAATATGGAGATGCAAATGGGCCAAGTGCAAATGGATTTGATTATGGTGGAGGATATGGAGATGTTCCTGATTTTGGACCAGAAGATTTCTTTAGCTTCTTTGGAGGTGGTGCTGGCCATCGAGGAATGAATGGAGGTGGTGCAAGACAATCTTCAAGAAAGACTGAGGATGCAAAACTTGATGTTAATGTTACATTAGCAGATTTCTACAATGGGAAGACAGTTAAAATCACTTCAACAAGAAATATATTATGTACTCTTTGTAAAGGTGAAGGTGTCAAACCAAATGCAAAGACAAAACAATGTGGGGTGTGTAAAGGTGAAGGTTACACTAGAAAAATTAGAAGAGTTGGCCCAGGAATGGTTACTCAAGATTATGTGGATTGTACAACATGTAAAGGGAAAGGTGTAATCCATAGAAGTAAAGATAAATGTAAAAAATGTGATGGTAAAACTACAGAGGAAGAAACCAAGATTTTGGAATTTGTTATAGAGAAAGGTTCTGATTTTGGTGATTCTATAATTTTGAAAAATGAAAGTGATGAAGCATATGGTAAAGAAGCTGGTGATGTGATATTAACCATCCATGAAAAATCACCAAATACTACGTTCAAAAGAGTTCAAAATGACTTGTATGCAGAATTGACCATCTCATTGGCAGAATCATTATGTGGATTTAAAGATAAAGTTATATTGAAACATCTTGATGATAGATTCTTGAAAATATCAACTCCAACAGGGAAAGTTCTCAGACCTAATGATTTCTTGAAAATTTCAGGTGAAGGTTTCCCAATTAAAAATAGTAATAAGAAAGGTGATTTATATGTGGAAATTATAGTGGAATTCCCACCTGATAATTGGTTTTCTGAAAAATCTGAAATACAAAATGTTCTTAATATTTTACCAGGTTCAAAGCAAAAAATCATTGATGATGAAATATCAGTGAATAATATTGATGATGTTGATTATAAGATACTGAAAGAAGATGACCTACCGAAATATTATGTTGATGACGAATTTGAAAATGAAAACCAAGGTCCTGGATGTGCTCAACAATAGAGAAAAGCATCACCTTTTTTTAATGACTACAATTATGATATCATTTGTATAAAAATAACAACAACCCCTCAATTATGTATATATAAAACTAAGGGAATAAAACACAAATAAAGCATCCAAATGTTCGTAAAATTCATTTTCATAACCAGACTCAGTTCTATCCATCTTCATCAATGATACGCTGTAATTCAGCAATTGATAATCCTTCATCGTAAACTTCAACTTTCTTGTTCTGCTTCGATCTAGCACTGGACACAAATGTAGGTTTCATGAAATGTGGTAAACTCTTTGCGGGACTCGTTATAGAATTTGTTTCTGATTCACTCTCACTTTCAAAATTTATTGGAAATTCTTCATTAACTTCAGCTTCACTCATTGGAACTATATCATCTCTGCAATCAAATGTTCTAGGATTAGTCCCATTCTTGAATATATCAAGTTCCTCTTGTGTAAATGGATCATAATTTAATGGTTCAAATGGTAATGCAGGTTCTTTCTCCGGGACATATTCAATCTCATCATCCTCTATAACCAATGGTTCAGCATTATGCGCTTCAACCTCAACAGGTTCATCTCTCAGCACATTAAGTTTCTTACTTGGTGGTCTATTACTCAATGGTGTATTTCTGAGTCTTCTTATCCTTCTTTTAGCAGCAGATGAAGTGAGACCTCCCTTTTGATGATCATTCAGTGAACCAGCACTGATTTTTAAAGAGTTGTGATTGAACTGGGCATTCTTGTCTTTGCCACCTAATGGTATTCTCTTCTGGTTTCTGGAATCAACGTTATTGTTTGGAGTCTTTAATCCATCACTGAGCACAGGTATCTTTTTTGGATTATTGTGATGGTTGTTGTTTTTGAATATTATTGACTTGGAATTTAGCGGTGTCTTTGGAGCAGCTCTTGATAGATGAGATGCATTTTCCTTGTTGGCAAAATTAAAAGAGGTGGACATCTCTTATAGCACCGTCTTGCTCAGTACAAATGTGATGAATATAAGTCAAGTTGATTCAAAGTAAATAAAGCTGGCTCAATTTTGTGATTTTTTGATCTGTATAAAACAATGTGGTATGGACACTACTTCAACACTATTTTTTTTTCAATAAAGAAAAGGCTTCATATTAAAGGTTCAAATCAATTGTCTTTTAAAGGATATATCATGATATGATTGAGAATATACTCAAGAATGTATCTGAGAGGCTGAAGGGGATTAATCTTGACTTAAGAAGTAGGGAACTTTTGCTGAAACAGGCCAAAAAGGCAGCTGCAAAGAGTCAAAAGAAGATATTAAAAGAAATCGAAACACTTGTGGAAAATGCACATCAGGATAACAGAAAGGGGTTAGACCCTATTTTGAGAAGATGTTATTATGATGTGGGAGTATTCAAGAACCATGAGCATTTAGAATATTTCATAAGGAAACCGTTGAATTCTTGGTTAAATGAGAGCGCAACGCTTTTCTTGATGGGAGAGAAGCAGACTTTAGAAAGAACAGTCAAATCCCAAAAGAAAATCCAAGCATTGAAGTATCCAAGCATTGATCGTGATCTACCCTCATTGTCCAAGTTAATGAACCTGCCTTCCTCAACTGATCAAATAATTGACCCATTACCACTCATAGAACCAGAAGCTGATATCAAGAAGCGAGAATTTATGGATGAAATGCTACGACAAGTGTTAGAATTACAATTATTCCTTTCTGGAGCAGGTCTTATGCATACAAGAAAGTTAACTACTCCTGTTGCAGTGATACCTGTTACTCCCTTTGGTGATGAAGTTGCAGCTTGTCGTAAAAAAAATATTATACAAAAGAAAATCACCTACTTACGAGGAGTATTCACTCAATTACCACCTTTAAGAAAAGAAGACTCCGAATATTTAACCACTATTGCTGATAAATCATCTTCGGAAACTTTTGATTATACTTTCAGAAGAGAATATAAAAAATTTCTGAGAAAATCCTACATTATTGAACCTCCTTTTAAGCTCATAATGAACAAATATGCATATTCAAATCCACAAGAACTTGATAAATCTCTTGAAAAAGCACTTGAATCATGATTCAATCTCAATAACACTGGAACTAGTTTCAAGTTCTTGCTTATTATCAAGAAAAAATACTATATACCTTTGCATGTCCTGTGATAACAACGACCCAATGTTTCTTTGACTATTGATTGCTAAATATTTAGGCTTCAAGTTCTGGAAATTTTTACTTTTTGTTATTTCCAATTCGGATAGCTTCATTTTTGATTGATCTTTAAGGAAAAGATTTTCAATTTGGAAACTGATTAGTTCATCTCCAGAGACAACAAATAATTCATCTTTATCATCAGACACCTGTATATCAAACACTTCATTATCCAACTCAACATCCACGGACTTTAATTCATCCGTCAACGTGTTGAACCTGTATATATTTATAGTTGCATTATGATGGGATAAAATATAAAGGAAATCACCATCAAATTTGAGTTTTTGCTTTTCTGTAACCATTCCTAGTTCAACTTTTTCACTCTCAGGAATTATTGATTTCTGTGTTGAATTTTTTAAAGCTGTAAATAAATCTGATGTATTGATTTTTATCTCATTGAAATGTCTTCTGATATTGGGTATAAACATCATTAATGAAGATCTCTCTAAATGTAAATTGATAAAATCAGCAACTTCAGATGTCTTATAAACGTATTTTGATTCCTCATCTTGTAACTCTCTCAAGACATGACAAATCCAAGACACAAATGAACCAAAAAGATTCTGTTCTTTATTCACAGTTATAATATACTGGAACAATAATTTTATCAATTTTTGAACTGATGTTGAGGAAGCATTGATAAAATCCATTTTCAATTTGTTGTCCTCTGATAAAGATGAACTAGCTGCTCCTTTTATATTATGAAGTAAAATCATAAGTCTCTCACATGCTGGAACCAAGTGATAGAAAATAGTACGTCTTGTGTTATCGAATGCTGTATCGCCAATTTTGCTCCATCTAGTTATACCTCGTTCACCAATTGTGTTCTCTAACCAATCCTTCAGTTCTTCACTCATCATACCAGTCAATAACAAGTCATATAACTGGTCACCAACTGTCTCATCAATTTTTTCCAATTCTTCCTTTAATATTTCAACAAATCTTTTATTGAAATCTAAATAATTTTTAATCTCTTGGGCCAAAAATATCAAGATTTCATTTATATACCCGATCAATGCAATAATCTTGGAGCTTGAAAGTGTAATCTCCTGTAAGAATCTATAATCTGAAACAAATGATAATTTGAAATGCCGTAGGTACAACTTCATGGTTGTGAATGACGAGGTAATTATAAAATGGGATTGAAGATCTTGAGATATGTGACTAACAATCTCTTCATCTTCATCATTTGCAGACGTTATTAAACTGACTGCACCAATTGTAAATAATCCATGAAGAGTAATATCAAGTGTCTTTTCTGAAAGTAACAATAATAGATCAAGTTCATTGGATTTATTATTCTGGTGAATCATTTCTTCAATAGCTACTTTTGTACTAAAGATATTCTTACTTGTCTGGTTCGGTAGAGGAGGTAATTTAGGCAAAGATTTGAGTACATCCGTATCAACAAGGTCTCCAAACTTGTGATTCTTATCTGACACTTCTGACAAGATCCATTCTCCAAAATTGACATCATCTTTCAATTGATCCACTGTTGATAGTAATCTTGCAGTATTTGAATCGTAGATATGGCATTGGTTCTTCGTTGTTATCACAGCAAACTGCTTCCCATCAGGCTTCCAGACCAAATTCTTCACGACACCCTCACCAATAGCAATATCCCAGACCTTGTACCCATTCATTCTGTGGATCCATATGCTCTTCCCATTACCAGCACTGAATGCCAATAGATCCATCGTCGGACACCACGAAAACACGATACCATCAGCAGGAGAGCCCAGCACCAAGGGACCCGCAAGCCTCACGTCTACTGGCTCGAACGACATCTTCTCTTCACGGCGGCTGTTCAAATACTGAAAGGATGTTGATCTGGTTTGTTTACATCAACTTGTCGATGCTTTTGAAATATATATATCGCGAATTTTTATATGCCAAATTTTTTGAACGTACTCAAGAAAAGCTCTTCGAGAATACTTTGAATCTTTACACAATTTTTAAGTATAAAGGGGAATTATTTCATTTCGAGATGTTTAGGAAAGACCCACAAGTGAGTATTTTCTGAGTGGTACGCTGATGTTCATTTGACTAACAGAATTGCTAGATCAAAGCGTTGTCCAATCTCAAGTCTTCAGAGAGAAGACGTATGCTAGGTGCCATCGTCAAGGAATACAAATTACCTGAAGGACTCTCTAAAGAAACAGAGGAAAAGATCCTCCCATCAATCATCAAGCAAACCACATTCAAGAGCCCAAAGGGGTTTTCTGGTACAATCTATACAGATGAGCACCAGACACCTGTATGGTTCAAGACTAAAGATAGTGAACTCATTCCAACCGTCTATACATTATGGAACGCACCATTCATAATACCAATTGTTCGCACACATCCACATGTGATTGAAGTGTTAGAAGGTGGTGCTGACTTGATGCTTCCTGGGACAGTCCCTCCATTTGCTGAGAGTATCAAGAAGGGTCATATAGTTGCTGTTGCAGATACACAAAATCCATTAATTGTCAAAGCTGTTGGAAGATCTAATTTCAATTTAGGTGAAATTTCTAGGGTAGTTGGTACCACTGGTATTGCTGTTGATGTGTACCATACAAATGAAGATATGTTGTGTAAAATTGCCAAAAATAAGATTAAACCACCAACGGAACCATCATTAGAATTAAAATTCAAAGAAGATGAGACTCAGAGCTCTGAAGCTACTGAAGAGGTGACGGAAACTCAAGAACCAGAACCTGAAGTTAAACAGACTGTTGAAGAAGAGAAGCCAATTGAAGATTCCAAAGTCAATGAACTTGCGAATGTTGTTGATACGCTAACGGTGGAAGATGTAGATCACTTCTTCAAGAGATCTTTACTACAAACATTAACACAGGAGAAACTTACATTACCAATGCCTGCTTCAGTTTTCATGAACCATATTATAGCAAATCTAGCCTCAGATTTTAATCAAATTCAAATCAAGAAAACATCTTGGAAAAAAAGTGCTAAATTTTTAAAAGCTATGGAAAAAGATGGATTTTTGAAATTAAAGGGTAAAGGAGATGATTTGATAATTGTTTCATCAGCAAAGAAGGAAAATAATGATGAATTGAAAAACTTTGTTCCTTATAAAGTTAAAAAATCCAAACCTCAAGGTGCACAAGCAACTTCAAAATTACAGGATAAACATCAATTAGTTGTATATA
>JAXQKK010000019.1:0-46361 GCA_037042445.1 Hansenula sp. Y91-04 | reverse complement strand
GCATAGCATAAAGTAAATTTGAATATAGTATAATTTAGGCTAAATAGGCTTAATTAGGTAAAATTGATATAGGAACACTTAAATATATGAAGATGAACGCTGAAAAAAAAAAAAAAAAAAGCGCTGTGAAAACGCGTTAATAAATAAATATTGTATCAATCAAAGTACGCGAAGTTATCGTCAATACAAATACACCAATTATTATCAATCATGAGTGATCATAGTACTCCTAGAATCGATGGTTCTTTATTAGAGCAATACACCAACCGTACAGTGCGTGTTATAGGGAAGGTTGAAGAGATCCAAGGATCTGATTTAAAATTATATACACCAAGTGATAATTCAAATAATTTAACTATAAATGTCACAACAACACCAGATTTAGAATTTCAACAAGGTTATTGGTATGAAATAATAGGTAGAGTGATGGATAATTTATCATTAAGAGCTATTGACATTCAAAATTTTGGTGAAAATATAAGTGAAAAGGCAGTTGCAGGTTTAGTTAAATATTCACACAAGGCTTCAGAAATTTTTTATGAATAAATACATCTCTACAATTAATTGATGAACAGAAAATGAAAAAAATTTATGAAATAATGTAAATGAAAAGAAAAGAAAAAAAAACTTATTTTGAAGTTGTTTTAGATAATGAAGATAATGTAGCTGAACTAACTCTTGAACTTGGATTATACCATCCAACAACTGAAGGATCTTCAGCAGGAGTTGCATAATTAACAGCTGAACTCATTGTATAAGACCAACCTGGAGTGATTGTAGATAATTGAGAAGCTGTGTTTTTAATTGTAGTGAAATAAGAAACAGAAGAAGTTTGATATTTTCTTGACCAAGTTGATTGAGTAACAGTTGTACCTGGTTGCATTTGCATTGGAGCATATCTTGTTTTACCAGTTTGAGAAGTATAAAAAATACTAAATGATTTTGAAATATCACCAGTACTTGTTGCAGTAGAACCAGAATCAAGAGAAGTTTGACCATCTGGTGGATCACCACTACCACTTGCTTCAGTTGAACCAGTCATACCTGATAAAGTAAATCTTTGAGAATAATTAATTGTATAACCACCAGATTTAACAGCAGCATAAATTTGAATAAAGTAATTACCATCTTCACCAATTGAAGCTGGAATTTCTAAATCATAAGAATCATCTGTAATATCCGAAGCTGAAACTTTTTTCAAAGTTTTAATACCATTAATATCTGAATTTGAACCAGTACAAATTGTAAAACTATAAGTTTCAATTTCTGATAATTCTGGATCAGCATTTGATTCAATCCATGAAACTGGAACTGTAGCTGTACTTCCACTAACTTTATAAGTTGCACCTTTTGTTGGTTTTGAGATGGAAACATCACCAAATACTGTAGCGAACAAGAGTGATAATGCAAGGACAAATTTAAATATCATTATTGTCTTTATAATCTATAAGTTGTATTGAATAATATCTCAAGATATTAATATAAAAGGAGAAACTAGTTTGATGTGTCAAATAAATTTGTCCCTTGATGAAAACTTGTGATTGAACTTTTTTAAGCGAGATGTTTCAAGACAGGAAAAACCAGGTACCAAAAAAGTAAAAATAATGAGAAGAGAGGATTACTTTTGGGGTCTCTGTTGTTGTGATTTATTTGAGTGAATGGAATGAGTTATTTGAATTTTGTGGTGTTTGAGTGTTTTTTTTCTCTTGTTTATTTCTCAAGTTGAATAAATAAACTCAAGTGCTAAAATCAATATTATACACTAATTTAATAGCAATGCCTTCTTTAATAGAAAAAGGCTCTTAAAAAAGTTCCAAAAAAAAAAAAAAATAAAAAAAAAAAAAATTGATCCGAAAAATGTGGCGCTTACCGTGATCTAAAATTTAGATTAGTAATTGATTATGTAATTAGAGTTTTTATGATGGTAGGGTAAAATTATTTCGCGAATTAATATTTTTTTATTTGATTTTGGTACATCTTCAAGTTTTTTCACTATGATTGATGGATTATATTAACAGTAAAGCAGTACCCAACTCAAGATGTTATACCTAAAATCTATGGTGAAGGTCATTGACAACTCTGGTGGTCTCATGGCAGAGTGCATCAAAGTCCTTCGTAAGTCTCCAAAGAACTACGCCACTGTGGGTGATAAAATCGTTGTCGTTGTCCAAAAGGCAAAACCAATTAATTCACAAATTACTGGTGCTTCTGCTTCAAATAGAGTTAAAAAAGGTGATATTGTACATGCTGTTGTTGTCAGAACAAAACAAAACGTCCAAAGACCAGACGGTACAGTTATGAAATTTGATGATAATGCTTGTATCTTATTAAATAAAAATAATGAACCTTTAGGTACAAGAATTTCTTCAGTCGTTTCAAGACAATTAAAAGATAGTAAATTCAACAAAGTTGTCTCATTGGCTCCAAAAGCTGTTTAAAATTTCGTGGGTTTTATGATTGGTTTTCTTTCGGGTTGATTGTTGTTGTTTCATGTACATAATATATATATTTATAAATGGAAAAAGTAATTAGGGTTTTCATTTAAATTATGTAAATGTTTCAATTAATTTATTTAATTTTTCAATCATTCCTTCACTTTTCCCCTGAATCTCATCATTTATTTTCATTAATTGAGTTCCATTCTCTTTAAATTTAAGTAATTCAAAAGTTGAATTAATGGTATTTTTCAATTTTATAATATTATCATCATTATAATTAGTTTGAATCATTCTACTAACTTTATCATTAATTTCAAATTCAATATCCTCCAATTCCGAATCATCTAATTCTGATGAAGCAAAAATATCATTTGATCGTATTTGTACCGATTTATCTAAATCATCTTCATCTATTGGAGTAGCTAAATGTGTCTTCACTTTGGGCACTTGTTTAGAATTATTATAGATAAGAATCTCCAATTCTTCATTAATATCACTTAATGTTTCTAACTTTCCATTCGCCTCATTATTTAAATTCGTACTATGCTGAAGTAATGCATCTATCTTATCAAAAGAGTTGTGTAATTCATTCTCGTTAAAATTAAATTGTTCAATGTTTTTAAATTCTGATCCATAATAATTTGATTTTTTTGATACGTCATATTTTGATCCAATCGAATCAAATGATCCATTATCTTCCCCAAAGACACCATTAATAGACCTGCTTGACATTATTCTTGTTGTGAAGGCTCACCAACTTGACTTTTGTGGAACTCTTGAGAGTGAAGGTTAGTTGTGTTTTTCTTTTAGTCTGTACAGAAAATTACGGGCAAATCGAACCATCATTAATTGACTATGTAATAATACAAAGATATAACTACAGAAAGTTATTGTGAAATCCATCATAAAGATTATATACAAAAGATCCTGTGTGAAATTTTCACTTAATAAAATAAATAATTAAATAAATAAATAGAGTTTGGAGGGAGGCATATTATTGACGTTTTGACCCAAATAAATCCTCCAATTGATCTTCCAAAGTTGAGTTTTGGGTGCTTTTGATTCCATTAATTCTATTAATATCAAGTTCTTCATTAGGTTTTTCCTTCTATAAATATTTGTTAGTATGATACATGATGAGTTTTTGGAAATATTTATACTCACTTTTGAATCACCTTTAAGATCGATTTTAGTTTTAGCTATTTTAATATGATTGCCCAATATTTGAAAAAATTCATCATTTAAATTATAATTCACTTGCAATTTTTCAATAGAATGACGTTCTAAATCTTCAATTATGGAACATAACACACTTGGATGAACTGTTTTCTTTGGGGTTTCCCCATCTGGTTCGTTTTGAAACTCTTGCTCTCTCTTTTGTTTATTTCTTAACGTCTTCAATGCAGGATTCTAGAAAGTTAATATCAGATATTGTTAATAGTAAACCGCAATAAAACTCACATTTTGATCTAACTGTATCGGAATCTCCTCCACTCTCAATTGTTTGATCTTGTCCACATTCTTATTCTCACTCTGATTATGCATTTTACTTGATTGTTCTATTTCATCAGATGGGTTTCTAGAATTAACAGGATTTTGTAATTGTATCTTATTCGGTGAGTTTTGTTGAAGATTCACAGATGTCTTTGTGATGTTTGAAGACGGTAGCTTTCTACCTGGTTTCGATACCCGATTTCCCATCTTTGAATTGTCAAAAAAAAACCTTCTCCCAAGACAATAAAACAGTTATAATTTAACCTTAACTTAAACTATTGGTATAATTAAGTCTGCGTTCTTATTGTACAGCTTCTAAATAAGCAAATTAGTGATAATTTGGGATTTCCATTTATCTGATCTAATGGGTTAATTGAACGTGTATATTTGGCAGAATTTAATAACTTAACTAATTTATTTTAACATTAAATCGATGACCTACAGCTAGAAAATTTGGGAAATAAGCATGTTTTGGGTATTAATTTATGCTCTACTATTTACGACTCTATTTTAAAGCTTTAAAATTTTTAAATTTTTAATATTTTATTAAATTATTTTTATTAATTCAAATATGATGGTTGATAAAATTGAAAAATTTAAATTTGTTCAAATTTTCAAAAAACTTTTTAAAAGATATTACGCAAAGCTCGAGTCATTTCACTTCATCTTAGCTATACTTTAAAGTATTATTAAACCGTTTTAACAAACGTGAAAGAATAAAGATTCTGAAAAAAGTTGAATAACAATAGGGGCGCAAATATCCGCCCAAAATATGTTGCGCATACCAAAACTATTATTACGGTATATAAAGTGATTATATTTTAACATTAATACTTATTTTTAAAGTGCTACAATATTAATGCTCCATCCCTTTTCGGCTCTAGCGCAATTTTGGATTCGTATTCAGTAAGAATTACATTAAATAATTAGAAATTGTCGTGGCTATTCATAAAACGTATACATCCAAACAGTTTTATCCAAATATTCATTTGTTTAAAAAAATTAAGCTAGTTCTTAAATTTATTCAAAAGTATTTTTATATTTTTTATAATCATTCATAACTCTGATTATTGCTTGATTTGTTTCAAATAATTTAACCTGGGCATGAACATCAGCTGTCAAAGCTTGTTCATAAAGAGTCATATTATCATCTGACCTGAAAACATTTAAAAAGCAAGCCTTATCACTTAAAACTCTTCTTCCTAAAAAATCCGTTAATTTTTTCCTTAAATCAAATGCTTGTAGTTGAAATCTTTCAAATTCATTTTTATAGGATTTATATTCTGAAAAATTTTGAGGTTGAATACTTGGAGTTTTAGGAATAGAAATATCAGATAAACCATCAATGATACTTAATTTATCTGCATTTAAAACTTCATAATCACCAGCCTTATGTTTCTTGGTCTTCTTCCCGTTCATAATATCATCAGAAGATTCTTTTAAAACGCTTGTCATTTCATCCATATTGAACTCACCATTGGTCTGAGTTAATGGTGTAGTTTTACTAAAAGATTTAAAATCAAGTGGAGTTTCTGATTGTGAAGAATCTGATGGAACTGATTTTGCTCTTTTGTTGTTCCTGAGAAATTCTTTTTTTTGAAACGTTTCTTCATCAATCTCAACAAGTTCTTCCTCATCAGAAAATTTAGCATCAGGTTCCTGTTCAGTTCTCACAGGTCTTCCGGATGGACTCACAAAGGTTGGACGTGGTACCGATGATGACGATGAATATAGAGGTATACCATTTCTAAAATTCTTGTTAACTCTCTTTTTTTGAGTCCTTATATTTTGAGGTGTAGACTTGGAACCATCTTTGAGGCCAGAAACGTCAAATTTCAAACCAGTAGCTGAAGTAGATGAAGCAGTGGGGAAAGGAGGCCTGTTGTTAGCAGGTGGAGTTTTAGGCCTCTTTGGAAGTGTACTGTTGGCATGTGGTGGAACTGGTATATTGTTTGAAGGTGGTGGAGAAGGTTGAGAATTGTTGGATGATGAGGGAGTTGAGGTTGACGCATTTTTGAAATTTGTTTGTTGTTTCTTCCAAGACTTCGGAAGTGGATCAGTTGGAACAGAGGGCATTGATGTGGATCCATGAGTAAAGTTATGGTTTTCAGCATTAGAAGTTGATGAATTATTTGCATGTGGAGGAACAGGACCCCTTGGATAAGGTGGTTCATCATTATTTGGGCTATTTGCATGTGGTGGAGTTGTTTTGTTAAATCTCTGGTCAGTGGATGCTCTCATGTATGCATTATAGGCACCATATTGATTTCCAGATTTTGGTGGAGCAGCTTGAGGTGGTGGAGGAGCAGATGAAGTTGAACCAGTTTTCTGGAAATTCGAACCAAATTTCACATTGTTAGGTGTATTTTGAAATGTTTGTGGACGATTAGTTGATTGGAAATAGGACTTTGCATCAGCAAATGAATCACGAGCGGTTCGATTATTCTTATAAGCGAAATCAAACTCATCATCGTCATATGAAAAAGAAGAGGTTGTCTTTGCTTTATAGCCATTAGTTCTTTGTGCATGAGGTGGGCGTGGTGGTTGTGGTGGTTGTGGTGGTTGTGGGTGCCATTGATAGGATGGTCTAAAATTTGAAGGACGAGATGAGAAGGGGTATCCATAGGCTCCTCCAGGACCAGCTCGAGGAACAAAAGTTTTCGTTACTGAAACTAGGGTTCTGTCATAAGCAGCCTTCTTCTCTGGGTTTGATAATATATCGTATACCTCCACCAATCTCTTGAATATGTTTTCACTCTCTGCTGATTTACTTTTATCAGGATGATGTTGCAATGCCAGTTTTCTATATGCCTTTTTGATGTCAGTGATTGAAGCGTTCCTGTCAATACCTAGAAAGGTGTAATGTGTTGACATGTCTGAGCTATGGCGATTAACATGAAATTCAAACGATCAATTGATGATGATTTTCCCTTGATGTTTTGTATCTTTTGTTGTGATCTATATGAAGAACGAAATACTAGACCACAAAACGCACAAATCTCTCAGCAAATCCCACACCAGTTCTCTTGAGTCTCTAAACTAACAGCGACAGACGATAACAGCTATCCACAAGTCCTCGATGGGATGGAATTGCGCATAGATCACTTTAAATAGTTCACCAGTCTCATTCAGTTTAAAGTCACTTTTCAAAATACAATTTCTAAAATCCCGGTAAGGCCACATCCCACAACATTACGTAAGTATTTTTTTTCCCACATAGTTAAGCTTTTGCCAGCCAGAAAATCGAACATCTCGAAATTTGGAAACCTCTACGTCGCTTAGCCCAGTTTACATACTGAGAAACTGGTTAGCAAATAGCTTGCTTAGTGCTAGACAGTGTTATCTTCAAGAGATCTGTGGTTAAGGACTGTGGTAATTCCCCCCCACCGCAGCAACTAGTTATTGTCAATTGAGTCCCGTAAAGAAGACGGGCAAAAAGTTCAATCAATTAATATCAATATATTATAATGTATAACTCATTCGCAGATGAGAACAACCAAAACCATAATGCAACCCCTTCACACATTAAAATGCCACTTGCCACTCCTTTGAGCTTAGTTCCAGAAGTCAGTGGACCTCAACCAAGTCCGGGAACTGGTCCTCATAATCAACAGGCACAGAATAACCAACAGAGCACTTCGAGCAATCAAATATATGGTGCCAACTTTTTAACTAATGACTCTCGTCAGGCTTCTACAGTTAGCATAACTTCAAAATTACCAACAAAATCATCAAATTCAAAAGGTAAATATAGCCTACATGACTTTCAAGTAATGAGGTCCTTAGGAACTGGATCGTTT
The DNA here is from genome assembly GCA_037042445.1 of Hansenula sp. Y91-04. Lineage (NCBI taxonomy): Eukaryota > Fungi > Ascomycota > Saccharomycetes > Phaffomycetales > Wickerhamomycetaceae > Hansenula > Hansenula sp. Y91-04. The sequence goes on along the minus strand of JAXQKK010000019.1, from coordinate 38,629 downwards.
GGAAGAGTTCATTTAGCTAGATCAGTACATAATGGTCGTTTCTATGCAATGAAGGTTTTGAAAAAAGATAGAGTTGTTAAAATGAAACAAGTTGAACATACAAATGATGAAAGAAGAATGTTAGCTATCGTGGAACATCCATTCATAATAAGGATGTGGGGTACTTTCCAAGATTCAAAAGCTGTTTTCATGATTATGGATTACATAGAAGGTGGTGAATTATTTACACTTTTAAGAAAATCACAACGATTTCCTAACCCTGTGGCAAAATTCTATGCTGCTGAAGTATGTCTCGCATTAGAATATTTGCATAGTCATGGGATAATATACCGAGATTTAAAACCTGAAAATATCTTGCTTGATAAAAATGGACATATAAAATTAACTGATTTTGGATTCTCAAAAGAAGTTAAAGATGTTACATATACGTTGTGTGGTACACCAGATTATATTGCACCTGAAGTGGTGGCGACAAAGCCATATAATAAATCAGTAGATTGGTGGTCATTTGGTATACTGATTTTCGAAATGCTTTCAGGTTATACTCCATTCTATGATTCTTCTCCAATGAAAACATATGAAAATATATTGAGTGGACAAATAAAATATCCAGATTATTTCCACAAAGATGTTTTAGACTTACTTCAGAAATTAATAACCAAAAATTTGTCTGAAAGACTTGGTAATTTACAAGGTGGAACTGAAGATGTTAAAAATCATTCATGGTTTTCTGAAGTTGTATGGGAAAGGCTTCTATCTAGAGATATAGAAACACCATATGAACCACCAGTTACTGCAAATACAGGAGATACTAGTCAATATGATAGATACCCAGAAGAGGAAATTGACTATGGTGTTAGTGGACCAGATCCTTATGAACTTTTATTTAGAGATTTTTGAGATGTTGTGACTTTTTATAATGATTGTGTTTTTACTTTTTTTTTTTGTTTGATTTCCTTGTTTTGTTTTTTTCATTTGAAGCCTAATATAGTTTTAATTGACTTTGTTTTGGCTGACCCTCATCTATATTTTATAATGCGTTTTCTTAATTTGATTTTGCAATTACAAATTAGTATTTTAGAATTAAAAAGTACGTAAGCATTAAAATATATGATGAAAATAAATAATTATTAAAATGTTGTCATTAAAAATGGTAATCAGTTTGTGCAGCCTCACAAAGCATTGTGTTTTGCATCCAAGGTGTTTTTAAAACTTCATGGGAAGTTAATCTTGTACATGGATTAGGGTCTAACATTCCATACAGAGCAATTCTTCTTGACTTGTGATAAAGTCCCGACTTCATATTTTGAATAGGTTCAAATGTCCCAGTTTTCCCATCTCTTGGTCTTGAGTCAAGATATTCTTGGAAAAGATCATCTTTAGTTTTTGCAACTTCCCAAACATATCCTCCAGTACTCATTGTAAGATAAACCACACCAGCAGACCATACATCAACATATCTTGGATCATATTCTTTAGCAACAAATTCTTCAGGTGCAACATAGGGTTCTGAACCACAAGCACCTGAACTGAAATGACATTCTTTTTCCCAAGCAGTTCTAAAAACAGCACTGGTACCAAAATCTGATATCTTTGCAACACCACTTGTAGTGAGTAATATATTCTCTGGCTTTATATCACAATGAGCTACACCTTTAGAATGCATATATGAAAGCCCTCTCATAATTTGTTTCATAAAACAATCAGCCTCCAAGTGATGCAATCCTTCTCCATCTGTTGCTAAAATCAATGTATATAGATCACCAGCAGAACAATACTCCATTATTTCTGAGTATGCTCCTGACGAATTTTTCATTAAATCTATAGTTTTCACAATGTTCATGTGATTTAATGCATTAGATATCACAAATTCAGAGGTTAAACGTGTGCTGAAATGTGATGAATCTTCTTTCTCTTTCTTCTTCAATTCCTTCACAGCGTAAAAGATTTCCTTTTTGGTAGCTGAATCAATTTTTGAAACCAATTTCACCACACCATAAGCACCTTTACCAATAATCCCCTGAGGTTTACCATACTTATCAGTGAGTTTATAGTTCCTATTGCTGATTGAAGGTTCTTCATCATTGTTTATTTGCTCAATTAATCTATTGATTAGTTTTAATTGAGAATCACCAATAGCAGCAGCTGATGATGTTCCTTCTTCGTCACTTTCAATTGCATCGTCAGCTTCACCATCACCATCATCACTATCAGAACCGTCACTAGACTCATCAGTTTCCTCTTCTAACTTACTTGACTGGATACTGAGTCGTCTTTGAAAATCCATTCTATTCTGTTCAGGTAAAAGACTAAATGCAACATCTTGTTGTATATTACTAGAACTTTTCTTCAAAAAACCAGACAAAATACCCGTTGAGTTAGGCATTTTTTCCAACACTTTTCTTGCTTTTAAAACATGTTCATGTGTTCCATTTTCGTAAATCCTTATGCTTCCCACTACAGAATTTGCAATATTTGGAGTTGGTGAGGAAACTTTAGCTCTGGATTGAGATCTTGATCTTGGATGTGAAGGCCTCTCATCTTCACGGCCTCTTGATCCTTGAGAATGCGGTAAATACACATCAGATGGTTTTGATATTGTAGGAACATTGTTATCAAATGAATGTTCTGCTCCTTCTTCTGCAAATGTTGGTAAAGCTGGTTTTTTGGACCTCAATGGAGGCGATCTAGTGCCAGCAGCAGCCTGGAATTGATTAGATTCAGCAGATGGAGTAACAGCCGGGGCTGGTGGTTGAGGAGACACTAACGGTACTTCTTTATCAATGGTGTGGTTATTTGGTGTTGTTGATTCTTGCTTCTTTGAGGAATCTTCTAATTTTGGGTTCTTTATAAAAAGATTTTTTAAAGAGACTGACAAAGAATGTGATCTCTTCGGTACATTTGTTCCACCATTCTTCTGAGCATCTGCAGAAGCAGCAGACTTTGTAGGGCTCTCACCAGATGGATGTGATTTCTGTGGTTTTAAATTGATTGAGGGCATCTTTTTGAATCAGAGTTATTTGCAGTTTGATGATCAGCACCTTATAACGGCAAAATTCGAGCAATCAACTGTCAGTTTTTGAGAATATTCACAAATTAGATTGCAGGTCCAAGTTGGATCTCAGCAGGATAATAATTATCGTCTCTTTGTTTGTCTCAGTATAATTCCAAAGGTCTCAGTGGGTAGTTTTAAAAGGTGCAAATCGGACCTCTGTTAGAACTTATACTGTTTTTTTTTTTTTTTTTTTTTTTCTGATTGTCCAGACAGAAAAACACACACACAATGGTGAATACGCTACAACTACAATATCAACCAATCAATGCAAAAAACTCGACATATATCTAACCACATATTAATGAGAATCTCAATGCGCACCTTACCCAACGCCTTGTAAACCAAATCAAACATCAACACCAGCCCAGCCTTTAACAATGTTTGCTAAAGGTGCTATACTCGCCATTATAACCATTATTGTACCAAACAAAACAAACGAAAGACTGCTCATAGCAGCAGCTCTAGGATCTATAGTCAAAAGGTGGGCTGTAGCAATAGCACCACAGTTGACACCTAATGTAATACCTCTTGTGACATAATCATCATCTCTCAATCTTAAAACTCTCTTACCAAACACAAATTGACCAGTCAGTGCACCAATTATACCAGACACCACTGTAGTAACAGCCATTAATGGTACTGATCCATCCAAAGCCTGTACAAAAGGTGTACCCAATGCTAAAGTGACAGATCTCCCTGCAAATCCTAATGAACGTGCTGAGGATATGCCTAATTTATAGCACAATGGTGGATAAATGAAAAAACAACCAAAAGACATTAATAAAATTGGAGGTAACAATGCAAAAAAGTGTCTCTTTAAATCATTTCTATAAGTGTACATTGGAATTGATAATGAGACAATGGACACATCCATCAATGTTGAAAAAACATCACCAGCACCTGGCCAATCACTAGTTGTAGCATGATTAAAAAGTTTTAAATAATTACGACCAGTTTTATATTGTTTTAAACAGTCCAAAAAGTTTTCCCTCTTTATAACTGAAAAAATATAAAAGAATAACCATGATAATCCCACTGAACATAAAACTGGGTGTAAAAACTTTTTAAATCTTGGAGGTGGAGCTCTTAATAAGAAAATAAAAGTAGCAACAGCAATTGATAAATGTAAAAACATTTCATATCCACGAGCATAATAAATTGGTAAACTTGCAATAAATAATATAGTCAACACTAAATAATCAAAATTCTTGAATATAAATTGTCCAATCAATATTCTTCTATCTGTTTCCAACATTGGATTTTGTTCTAAAACTGCTCTTTTACATAATAATTTATTAAACTTATTCATTTTAGCTTTTATTCCTGGATTATTTGGGCGTTGTAGATGAGCCACTGGAGAAGGCATTGTTGGAATTTGTAATGTTTTTGTATTTTTATTAGTTTGTAGTTCAATCTGGACAACATTACTTGATCCTTGTTCACTTGAATCATCAAATATAGTTTGATGTCTCGAGATATCCAAACTTCTTCTATATTGATCCTCTATTGTATCTTCATCACCTCTTGGTAAGTCATAAATTATATTACTAGGATTTCTCTCCAGAGATCTTAATCTTTCTAAATCACTAGAAGGAATAGATCCAATAGATTCACGAGTAGGACTTCCATGGAAACTTGAAGGGGAGGGACTACCTAATAAATCATTGTTACTAGTCAGTGCAGTAGAATTAGCATTTAGATCGTCATCTTCAGTTAAATTCAACTCTTCAGCTCTCTCCACATTAGATCTTCTAGTTTTTTTCAACAACATTTGAAGTAAAACACAAAAATATGCAACTATAGCAGTAGCGACAAAATAACCAATCAAGAAAACAGCAGCAATAGTCAAGGCTTCTTTGGCACTTATCCAAGAAGATAATGGTAATGTTATAAATGCTGGGGTGAAGAAAATATTAATCCATCGTAAACTAAATCCTCCTGGAATATCAATTAATTTAACAATATTTGTTGTACGTCTATTTCCTAGAAACTTTTGACTTGATATTAAAAAAATGTATAGCAACAACATACAAGTGACTGAAGCTGGGAAATCTATAGTGGTCAAGATGATGATTTCATTCACAGCATATAAAACACCAAGCATAATTAGCACTCCTATTGGAACCTTGACATATGAGTCAACAATGTGTTTTCTTGAGAGATTAAAACCCTTTACTATTGTTAGTATCTAGCATCTTTACAAGTATATTGACAAAGTCAACTCACTAATACGACTCCATGATAAACATCACTCAGCACTAAAGACGATGATGCAGCCATTGTTTTTGCTCTTTACTTCTTCACCAACAAGATTATAAAGAGAGAATAACAATAACTATATATATATATACACACCTATTTATGAAACCCTGTGTCTGGCCATTTCTGACTCTGATTGTCAGCTATCAGTCACTATCAAAAGCGCGATCGTCGTTTGAACGGAGCTGAGAATCAACACTGGTTGGAGCCACTCGAGGGACCCACTACGGTGTTTTATGAAAAGTATATGATAATTTAATGTATATTTACAAGCACCTATTCTGTGTAGATTCTTCATGAGGTTTTTGGTGTAAGGTCGTGATTCACTTCTGGGGCGTTTTTAGCCCTCGTTAGATCGATGAAATCGTTCAAAATGCTGGACTGATGTTTGTCCTTGATGTCAACCTTCTTAGAACTACCATCAGCTGTGAAATTTGGGTTAGTATATTGAGAATTTTACTGTGGATCAATCACATTTTCACTTACTGTAATTAACTTTTAATATAGCTGGAACTTTTTTATGATCTGATTCATTCTCTACTTCAACTCTCATCACTTGGATTGGTAACTCAGGATTGTGGAATTGCACTCTAGGTAAATTTATCTGCCAGAATTTTCTATGGCTGTTAGTAATGGATTTGTATACTCCTATAAGTCCAACTTACTTAGCACCCATATGACCATTTTTATTCAATCTTTTGAAAACCAATTCTACTGATTTGACATTGGCTGGAACAATAACAGACCCTGGACCGCTCGATATTAGATCCAGTCTTGCCTTGTGTCTCATAATCCTTGATTTAGGAAGAGTGGAGAATATGGAACGAGAAGACATGGTCGATGATGATGATCTGTTTTCTTAATTATAAAACCAATTCTTAATATTAACACTATATACAATTTTTCATTTTCTCGATACTTTTTCGTGAAAATTTACTTTTCGCAGAGGCCACACTCTGCAATTGCCATTTTGGTACGTGTAAATAAACAATAAGGTAGTAAAGCTTTGAGCCAAATATCGAGATAAACACTCAGATTGATTGGCATTTGGGCTATTTTGGAAGTGGTTGAATGAAAGAACAGATCAGTGATCAGTGATCGGTAAAGTTTAAAGAATGTGGTCGGTCGGACTCCTTGGTGGTTATAGAGTCTTAGCTTATAATGTTTCTTACGTCCATCAATATTTAGGAGCGTACTAATAAGATTTACGTCGAATCCTCACATTAATGGGTACTGATTGTCGGCTTCCCATTCATTATATTAATTGGCTTAAAACATTTTAAGTTCATGTAGCCAAAAACCTCCATACGATTCACAATCTACATTTAAATGAAAAAAGTATTAATAAAATGTTTTGAATTATTCTTTTTTTATATCAAAATCACCCGCTATTTCATCTGTTAGAATATGATCACCTTTTCGAAGACAACCAATTAACAAAAATTTCAGATCTAGTATCAGAAGCGCCAAAGTTCTACTAAAAACTGGCAAAAGACTTTTCTCTTCAATTGAATTCAGTTGTCCCTATCTTGATGCTCATCATTTTAGACCAGAAATTTCTGTAACCTTACTTGATTGTCAATGTAACTCACATACTCATACACAAACTGAATTGAATTAAATTCGATTTCAGTTCATCGATGATCTGAATGAGAATTATATAGAAAGTTAAAATTTTTATTCAAGAATTTTTTTTTTAGGTACAAAAAAACCCACGAAATATCCCGATTGGGAAGTATACTACTTTGGGTGAAACGTAAATAAAGAATCAAAAAAAACGTCAATTTCAATAGTTACTTATAATTCATTCAATAAAACAAAATTTGAAAATTACTAATTAGGCTCTGGCTTAATACTAGATTCCCTTTCTAATCTGTCTTCGATCTCCCTCAATTCACGTTCTCTGGCTAATAATTCTTGTTTCTTTTGTAATAAATCTTTTTGTACTCTTTCTTCAAAAGCCTTCAATCTTTCTTCTTCAAGTCTAATTTGTTCTTCACGAGCCAAATATGTATCATTATGATTATTAAGGCTTGGAGAACTGAAAGAAGCATTGTCTTCTTGTTTGATACTTGGTGATTTCAATTCCTCACCATAAGGAGATTTAACACTATTTGAAGCAGAGTTTAATTGTGTACTTAAATGTTCTGGTAAGCCACCTCCACTTAATGCTTCAGTTCTATATCTTTCGTAAAGAATTTCATGTGTGTAATCCTTCAAATCTTGCAAATGGCTGATTAATAACAAATTTCTAAGTATCACAAAATCTGATAATTCATGATCTTCAATATTAATGAACCCCCATGGATATTTTCTACCTCTGATATATTCACCGTTTATTTCAAACACTTGATTCGATCCAATAACTGAAAATGGTATTAATGATCTTAAATATGAATTGGTATCAATTGTTTCGTTATCATCATTTTCTAAATCATATGGAAAATTATAATATTCAATTTGATGATATTTCAAGTCTTCCAAAATTAATTTCTTATTTAAAATCAACTCCTCACGTGTCAATGAGTCTGATTTACCAATAACTGGAATAATATTTGCCAATCCTGATAATTGTTTTAATAATTGAATATCTAATTCTTTTAATCCATGACCTGTTGGATTAATAAAATATAAAACGGCATGAACTCTTGAATCTTTAAATCTTGGGTTTCTTCTAACTCTACTTTCTTCTAATAAGATCTCATCATATTGATGTTTGAGGAAATCAGTTATAATGTTGAAACTTGATGAATTATCTAAAGAATCTCCAAATCCAGGTGTATCAATAATTGAAAGCAAAATTTTGATACCTTCATTGTCTTCCAATTCCACAGTCTCTTCTCTTAGGTTGAAATCTCTTTCAGTAGAGTCATCAGTTGGTAGAGGGATAGTACTACTGGTATCAACAACTTGTTGACCACATAAACTATTAATAAATGTTGATCTACCAGTACCTGATTGACCAACCACCATTATGGTGAATTGGATACCTTTCTTCAAGGTCTTTCTCTTTCTTAAAGCAGCAGATGTAACAGCAACCATTGTTCTCTTAAAGCGATCTTTCTATCGGCAACAATTGTCTTGAAAAGAACTCACAACTAAAGTAAAGAACAAATTTTTGTTTTGTTTCAGGCTGTTATTTTCATTTCTTTGATTTGAATTTAACAACTCTCATCAAGACGCGGTCGACCAAAAAAATCTGAGTGCGCAAACCAACATTAAAGCACTGTTAAAGGGCACATACAGAGGGTAATAGAGATTACATAATACATTATAGTTATATTACGTAATAACCGTTTATTTTTTTTTTAAAGCTTTGATGAGGTTCATGTTTCGAAATGAGTAATTGTGGTAAAACCCATAGTGTAATCCAGTCCATAGATCTATATACTCTTAAACAATGGTTGGCACTAAAGTGGTTCTCATTGATAACTACGATTCTTTTACTTGGAACTTGTACGAGTATCTTTGTCAAGAAGGTGCCAAAGTTGATGTTTTCAGAAATGATCAGATCACAATTGATGGTATAGAGAAACTAAGTCCAGATACCATTGTCATTTCACCGGGACCTGGTCATCCTTTGACTGACTCTGGTATTTCAAGAGATGTTATTAAACATTTTGCCGGTAAGAAGCCAATCTTTGGTGTCTGTATGGGTCAACAATGTATTTTTTCAGTTTTTGGAGGTGAAGTTGAATATGCTGGTGAAATTGTTCATGGTAAAACTTCTCCAATTAATCATGATTCTAAAGGTATGTTCCAAAATGTGCCTCAAGGTATTGCAGTCACAAGATATCACAGTTTAGCAGGTACCAAAGTTTCTCTACCAGAAGATTTAGAAGTTACAGCAAGAACAGAATCTGGAATCATCATGGGTGTTCGTCATAAAAAATATACAATTGAAGGTGTCCAATTCCATCCTGAAAGTATATTGACCGAGGAAGGTCACCGTATGATCCAAAATATCTTGAGTATTAAAGGTGGTTATTGGGAAGACCATGATAATAATGGAGGAGCTATTTTCACTGATAAGGAAGTGAAGATTAACAATAACAAAAAGGCCAAAGCTTCCATTCTCGATGAAATATATGCTAAAAGACAATCAGATGTTGAAGAATTACAAAAAATTCCTGGTTTTACATTTGATGATTTGAAAAGAAACTATGCTTTAGGTTTAGCACCACCTGTTGTGAATTTTTATGATAGACTGAAAGCTAATGACTCTCAAACTTTTTTAATTGCAGAAGTTAAAAGAGCATCTCCATCAAAAGGTCCAATTGATTTACAAGCAAATTCCGCAGAACAAGGTCTAGCATATGCTAGAGCTGGTGCTTCTGCTATATCTGTTCTTACCGAGCCACATTGGTTCAAAGGTTCAATTGAAGATTTGAGAAATGTCCGTCAAGCTGTCAGCTCTTTAGCAAATAGACCGGCAGTTTTAAGAAAAGAATTCATATTTAGTGAGTATCAAATATTGGAAGCTAGATTGGCCGGTGCAGACACAGTTTTGTTGATTGTGAAGATGTTGGATGATGCTTTATTGAAAAGACTATACAAATATTCTGTTGAGTTAGGAATGGAACCTTTAGTCGAAGTAAGCTCCGCTGATGAGTTTAAAAGAAGTTTAATTTTAAACCCAAAAATAATTGGTGTCAATAATAGAGATTTACACAGTTTCCATGTCGATCTCAATACAACATCTAGTCTTGTGACACTCACGCCAAAAGACTCTTTATTAATCGCGTTATCTGGTATTACAAATGGTACAGATGCGCAAAAATACAAAGCTGAAGGTGTCAATGGATTCCTTGTTGGAGAGGCATTAATGAGAGCTGATAGTGTGCATGATTTCGTTAATGAGCTATTAAACTGAATGCATTTATATAAAGTAAGTTAATTACATTGCATTTAAATCAAATAGAACACAATGAATCTAAAATATAAACAAAGCCAAATCACGACATAATAAAAAGTATAAATTTATATCTTCTAGTATATTTAATTAATCTTTCTTAACCTGAGTTGGTGAATGATATCTGGTACTTTTAGTAAATCTCACGCCATTAAATTTACCGTCATTGATCAAATCCCTCTTAACAAGGAACTCCAAATCAACCAATTTTGGCCAATAGACATATTGGATACCATTTTTCAACATGTAATTTCCAGAAATACCAGCAACACCTAAACAGGAAGCTAACAAGAAAACATTCTTGAAACTGAAAATTGAACCTTTAGGGAAAAAGATAGCTGCCAAAAACAAGATAGAAGAAGCGATAAAAATATAAGGAATTGATTGAGTTAAAGGAGGTCTTTTATCTTCGAATGGTGAGTCAACAGCACCGTATGGTGAAAAGTTACCTAAGAACAAATCATAAGAATCCTGTCTTGGTCCATCTCTTAGATTATTTCTATAGTATCTTGTAATTGAATTTAACAAATCGTTCAAAGCACCTTTCTTTGTACGTTGACCTGTTCTAGTGTAATCAGTTTTCAAGGCACCTGTCCCTGAATAAGATTTACTAACAGCATCTGCATTATCTGCCCAAATGTTTTGAAATTGGAATAGTAATAGTTTATCAGTCTCCCAAATAGAACCTGGTGGTAAAATCCCACTAATTTCAAATTGTCTCTGCAAAACCCAATGTCCCAATGTTGATTGAACAACATTTGTTCTATCAAGACAATCCATACAGTTTGTACGAACAACAGACTTTTGTTCACTTGTAACTTTGACGTCATTGACGGCTCTTTCTTCATGATAGAAATCAGAACTGTCCAACCCTAATCTTGCAAGATGTTCAATCAAGATTTTAACTCTGTGCCATTTCAAATTACGACATTCATGATGATAATCAAAATAAACATAGTGAAGCTTTGGATCGCCTAATGCGTCAACAATACTTTCATAAGCACTCTTAACAGGTTCTTCATAGCCCTTTGAATTTACAAGATTCACAAGATAATTATCACCATATAATTTGATTTGCTCATCAAAATGTTTTCTAGTGGCCTCCAAAGGTGGTTCACCAATATTAAGATCAGGTTTGTATTTCAAATTGTTAACTTCAGCCCAATAGACAGGAACAGAACCCCTTGTTTGAATATAACTAAAAGTTTCATAAACATCACTTGATTTATGAAGTATCAAAAGCTGTTCAGTTTCGTTATAATTAGCCACATTACCACTGGCATCGATACCACGACGGAAATATCTTGTACCTGCTCTCAATCTGCTTCTTCTGGTTATTAAACCAAAGGAAATAGGTTTGGCATTTGTAGAAGTGTGAATAATGTTCACGTAACCATAAATTAGAGGAACAATAAATGAATTATATCTGTAATCATCTGCAGCATTGTTTATCAATTCTTCAGTGACATAATAATTCCAGAAAAATCTTTTATCTGCTAACTGCCATAAAGGTTTTATTGATCCTGAAGTTTCACTGATTCTTTGATGTGAATTAGTTAAATCATATGTGTACGAAAAGTATAACTGAGCGGAATCCAAATGAAATTTTAATAGTTCCAAATATTTTTGCTCGTCATCATCTTTCAAAAAAGAATTTGACAATGGCAACACTTTATATTCCACAACCTTGGAAACAGAATGTTGACGAATTTGACCCACTTCTTGGGTCTTTGTTGCAACTAAGATATAACGAGAAGAACGCAATCTAATGACACCGATTATAGCGGCAATTTGATTAATTCCAGTCACGGGGAATAACTCTAGAGTTCTGAGTTAGATGTTATTGTTCTTATACGGAAGAAAAAAACACCACACAAAAAATACATACCAGGTTTTATAAGAGATGATCCATTCAGTCCAATTTGTAGAACAGCCTCGTGCCCGTGGGACAACTTGAAAAGATATCCGTCGTCCGCCTTTGCGTACAATAGTGGAGCCGCCATTTTCCTGATTCCTTCAACGACTTTCAATTCAGATTCTTTCATAACTTCAGGTAAATATCCATATTTTTTTTATAGCTGCAAACAGGACAAAATCTGGACTTTCGAGGGCAGCATCACGGGACCGAGGGGTTCAAGATCATAGTATATCTAGAGATCCAGCTCACCACTTTTTTGCCACATTTGTTTCAACACAACTGTACAAAAGATTCAATTGACCCAATATGTCTAGTTTCAAGCTTGCTGCTACTCTTGAAGGACACGAGCAGGACGTCAAGGCTGTGATTTCGCCGTTTAACGACACAATCGTATCAGCTTCTCGTGATTCTACAGTAAGAGTATGGACTCAAGACAATGGTGTTTGGACCTCAAAAGTCAATTTTACATCGACTGGTTTCATCAATGCATTGAGCTTTGATCCTATCAACAACCTAGTTATCTCTGCTGGTCAGGATAAACTTGTCAACATTACAGATCTCTTCTCGTCTGGAATTGATGCTAAATTTGTATTGATTGGTCATGAAAGTAACGTGTGCAGTCTTGATTTCGCAGATGGTGAAATCATCAGTGGTAGTTGGGATAGTACTGCCAAAGTTTGGGAAAACAACCAAGTTAAATACACCTTGAGTGGGCACAATGGATCTGTTTGGGATGTTAAAATACTAGGAAATGACCGTTATTTAACCTCATCTGCTGATCGTACTGTGAAATTATGGCAAGGCTCAAAAGAAATAAAGACTTTTATAGGCCACTCAGATGTGGTTAGAGGTTTAGCTGTTTTTTCTGATGGTAAAACATTTGCCAGTACTTCAAACGATGGTACTGTTTTGATCAATGATTTTGATGGGAATGTTCTCCAAAAACTTATTGGACATGAAAGCTTCGTTTACTCAGTTAAACTTTTATCCAATGGAGATATTGTCACTTCTGGAGAAGATAGAACTGTGAGAATTTGGAGAAATGGGTCAGCAATTCAAGTTATCACATTACCAAGTATTTCAGTTTGGTCAGTATCGGTTTTGCCAAACGACGACATTGTAACTGGAGGAAGCGATAGCGTTGTCCGTGTTTTCACTAGAGATCCATCAAGAACAGCAGATGATGAAACATTAAAAGCATTCCAAGAATCTGTTCAAAACAGTTCAATTAATTCACAAAGTATTGATGAATCTAAGGCAGTGGGTCCAGAAGCACTAAATTCTCCGGGGTCCAAAGAGGGACAGGTCATAATGGTGAAAACTTTACAAGGTATCATAGAAGCTCATCAATGGAGTGAAGGTAGATGGAATAAGATTGGAGAAGTTGTTGGATCCTCAGCCAGTGAGAAGAAGCAACTGTTTGATGGAAAGAAATGGGATTATGTGTTTGATGTTGATGTTAAAGATGGGGAGCCACCTCTAAAACTTCCATATAATGCAAACGAAAATCCCTATACAGCAGCAACTCGATTCTTGGAAGCCAATGAATTACCTTCCAGTTATACAGAGGAAGTGGTCAGATTTATCACTTCAAATACTCAAGGTGTCAACATAAGTCAAAGTTCTGAAGTTCAAAACCCTTATACAGATTCTAGAAAAAAAATAATTCCACATATTGATTACTTGGGATTTTCAACCAACAATTCTCCTTCAATTATAAAAGGTCTTGAGAAATTTAACGAAACAGAGGGCACATTTACTTCCGATGACATTGAAAATATCAAAAAATTCTTTACCTCAAACAACGCAGCTGCACTTGTTGATGTTTCAATACAAATTATTGATAAATGGCAAAACAAATTACCAGGATTTGATATTTTGAGATTAATTATCCCTTTTTTGGAAAACCCACCAAACGATTTAGAAAATATTTTGAACGTTGGAATAAACAATTCCAGCCCACAAATCCTTTTTATGAGTTTCAGATTGTTGAGCAATGCATTTTTGAACAAAAAATGGGGTGAAACAGTGATTACAGATATTAAAATTTTTGACCAAGTGATTGATGCTGTTGTGATTGATAGTGATATAGATCCTAAATATTTGGTCAATATTTCCAATGCAATATCCACTGTTATCTTGAATTTTAGTGTTTATGCTTCGAAGTACAAGGCTAATTTGATCACAGAGAAGCTAGCAGCGAAGATAAATACTCAAGGAGTCAAGATTTCAGCATATTCATCTGAAGCTGCATACAGGTTGAGTGTTGCATATGGTAACTTAATCTACGTCAAGAGAGAACTCAGATCTACTGAATATTTGAATTTTAAGAGTGAGATTTTGAATACTCACACCGAGCCAAGATTCTCAGACGTTTTTCAAGATATAGATGAACTATGAATATAGATTTCTATGGTTTGATGTTACGTATGTAGTTGACAATATTTATCCGCGAAAACTTGATTGCAAAAAAACACAAGTAAACTCGAGCAACGATTATTACCTATTCGAGAATCATTGTTCTATTGAAGTGTGTGTTTTGTCCTTACTTGTACTATTATAAATCATGTCAGCATTAGAAAGATCACTAGATGAGCTAATTGGAGACGACTCAAAAGTGAGTTTACTAGTTATAAACCTAGAGGGAATAGTCCCCGGCGTCATTCAACATATTAACTAACATCAAAAGAGTGGATCAAGATCTGGTAGAGGTAACGTGAGTGATCAAAAGGTTCTTTATTTGTCTATCTGTGTTTATTAACATTCTTAGCCTCGCCATCAAAGAAGAGATCGTGATCGTTCAAGAGATAGACGCAATAATTCAGGTTCTAAAAACTTCAGAGATAGATATGAGCCACCTAGGCAAACAAAGTTACAACGATTAAGGTGAGTTTTTTTAATGCATTTTACATATATACATACTGACTGAAATAGTGGTGGTAAATCATATATAAAGATTACGAATTTACATTACGAAGTTGGTGAAAATGATTTAAAAGTAAGCATTTGATGAAGTTATGTTTAAATAATGTTATTAACATTCTTATTAGAGTTTATTTGAAAAAGTTGGTGAAACTAAATTTGTACTAATCGAATATGATCATTCAGGTCGCAGTACCGGTGTTGCATATGTTGGATATGAGGATAGGGATAATAATCAATTGGCAGTTGAACAGTTTGATGGTAAAAAAGCTGTGGGGGAAATTATCACGGTTGAAGAGATTAAACCTCTGCATGTTTTAGCAGCACCAAGAGGGAAAAGAGAAGGTGGCAGATTTGAAAGAAGAGGAAGAAATTTCAAATCAAGAAAACCAACAGTTGAAGATCTTGATGCTGAATTGAATAGTTATATGAATAATGAAGAGCCTGTTAAAAAACCAGATTCATCAAGAAAAAATACACCAACTCCACGTAAATCTAAACCTACAGCAGAAGATTTGGATAAAGAATTAGAAGCTTATATGAATAACAAACCATTTCCAGCTACAGGTTCAGAATAAAAGGTTACAAATTTTGTTTAATATTAATACAAGATACATTTCTTTTTATTTTTTCTAAATATAATTAAACATTAGCAATCTTGTAACACAATCTCTATAATTGAATTCCGATTTTAACTCTAAAATTTTATCTTATATACAAATTCTGATGTAGTAGCTTCAGAGATCATGATTTAATTTAGTGACCACCACCACCGATTTCGATTGATGGAGGACAGTTCAAAGCTGGTTTTAATGAACCGTAGATGGTGAATTGCAATGAGGTTAAAGTACCAACCATAACCAAACGAGTTGGTAAACCGGCGAATGAACCAACGAAACCTAATTGTTTAGCTAATGAACCTAATAAACCAATAGTTGATTGACCTGGAGCTTTCTTTGTCTTGTTAACCTTTGATAATAAAGTATCAGCTGGTTGAGAAACAATGGCAGCAGCGAAACCGGCAGTTAAACCAGCAGCCAAGTTAATTAAAGTGGTGGTGGCTTGAGACAATTCAGATTTCTTGGTTGGTAAGAAACCATAGTATAATTCAGCAGCTCTTTCGAAAACTAAGAATTTAGCAATGTTGTATGGAATTTGTTTGAATAAGATTGGGGTGAAACCATTGTAGAATGAACCAGCACCTTCTTCTTTCAAAATTCTAGTGAAACCACCAATTAAACCGTTAGCAAAAGTTGGTTGAGAAACTAAACGAATTCTAGTAGCTTCTAATGGACATAAGGCAATATCAGCAAAGAATTCAGCAATAGCAGCTGAACCAATGTAGATTGAGTTTTTGTATTTTGAAGCGGTTTCATAACCCAAGAAATCAATAAAAGTTTTCTTGAATAATTCATAACCACCAAATTTGAAAGCACCTTGTAAAGAGTAACCGGCAACAGTTGGACCTAAACCGGTCAAAAGAGCACCAGCACCTTCACTTGAGATAACTTGTCTGAAAGAACCAATGGTACCTTTGTTGTAAGTGACAGGATCTAATTGAATTCTGGTCTTAACAACATCAATAGGAGTCATGGCACCGTGAGTAACACCACAACCAATAGCACCAGCTAAGGCGAATTTGGAGTAATCAGCAACAGTATATGAAGGGAGGGTTGGAGTTTGAGCAGACATTATATGGACTGAACAATGAAAAAGAATATGTAAATTATAGAATCAATCTATATTTATAAAGAGAAGAAAGAGAGAGAGAGAATGGGAAATTATCTTCAACTTTTCAAGGGGCGAATATCAAAAAAAAATTACTGAAAAAAACAAAAAAAAAGAACGTTTCTGTGTGGCGCGTAACGCGTTTTGGGAATTAAAAGTTTGAGATTTTATTGGTTCAAAAAAGAATCGAAAGAAGAATTTAGAGCTTTTTTACAAATATTTAGTCAAGATATTGATTTGATCTATATAAATTATGAAATTCTGCTGGCAATTCTTTTAATGAGTGCATCCACAATTGTCTAATGCGTCGTTTCTGGCTCGGCTTCAATATGAGCTTAGTTCAAGTATCCCGGTTCAAAAAGATCAAAATAGTTTCTCTATTCAGGATTTTAAACTCCGTAAAGACCCGGTCTTGCATGGCAGGAACTATAACTCTCTTAACAAGAGTAAGTCATAATCCTGCTCTTTACTAGTCTCAATGTCACTTCCCAGAGTGTCTATTGATAATCCTGTGATGACTAGTCCCTTTAATTGTGGTGGTGGTGTTCCACCATTTATATGTTCAATATCTTGTATAACCTTGATATCTTGCAATTTAGATTCGTAAATTGAAGCTTCACCTTTTACGTAAACTTTGATTGATTTGACATTCAAGGCAAACGTTCTCAAAAGATAAAATAGTAATGAATCATTCTTTTGATTTGAAGAATCAAGAACAACATCAATATGTCAATTTTAGAATCATTATTCTTAATCAAGATACCAAATTGAGAATTAATTAGAACAGGATCAAATTCAGAAATAAATCTTGAATCAACATCTCTCAGTGAATAAATCAGTAAATCATCAACATTATCTGCAGATTCAATAAAAGTTTCAAATTTGTCCTCTTTGACATAATATTTAAAATCACTAATGAATGGAATTTCATTAAATTCAAAAATCTTGTTTAATAATCCCAATTGTGGATTATAACTTGCTCCATATTCATCTTGTAAAGTTGAAGCACCAATCAAATCCGTTGTTCTTTCTGTCAACTCTTGTAAATAAATAGCATGTATTGGGATATTATGTTCATCAGCACGATTCTTTGTATCATGACCATAAAATAATTCAAGAAAGTTTAATAATGGTAAGAATCCTTCAACACTATCAACATTATAAATAAGTTTATTTAATAAATAATGTTTATCAGATAATTTATCATGTGCTGTAATATCAGTGTTGTTTGTCTTGAATTTCTCCAATTCATTTCCTTTCCAATCAATGTCACCTTTTAAATATTTTTGAACTTTTTCACGATATGAAATTGGATAAACTAATAAAGTTAATGGTGTAGTTAAAAATGTACT
This sequence comes from Hansenula sp. Y91-04, assembly GCA_037042445.1. Lineage (NCBI taxonomy): Eukaryota > Fungi > Ascomycota > Saccharomycetes > Phaffomycetales > Wickerhamomycetaceae > Hansenula > Hansenula sp. Y91-04. The sequence goes on along the minus strand of JAXQKK010000019.1, from coordinate 20,483 downwards.
AACAAGTGTCATTACAACAAACATTGAAAAAACTTTGTGTGAAATAATTTCAGCATTTAAACCAACATTTAAAACAACAATTTCCACAATACCTTTACATGACATTAATACACCAACAGTTAATGATTCTCTCCATAATAATCCATTTAATTTTGAAGAAACAAATCCACCGAAAACTTTCCCCACAACTGCTATAATGATAATACCAATAATATATGCCCAATCAATACCTTTATTTAATTCACCAAAATTAACATTAAATCCAGCTAATGCAAAATAAATTGGAATTAATACAATATGAACCAAATCTTCAATCTTGTTAGTTAAATCAACAACAAATCCATGCTCTCTTGGAACAATTAAACCAACTAAAAAGGCACCAAAAATTGGATGTGCACCAATAATATCAGTGAAAAAACTTGAAATAAATACAAATATTAAAATAACCAAAACTGAAAATCTTGATAATGTACCATTTTTCAAATCTCTTTTCATAATAAAATCACGTTAAAGCCATCTTGCTGGGAAAATAACAAATAAACCCCAACCAATAACAACTAATAAAATATATAAAGTGTTTAACCCACTACCAGAGTTTGCCAATGTAACACTTAATGCTAATAACATCCAACCAACCACATCATTTGTGATTCCTGCAGCTAAAACAATAGTACCAACTCTATCTTTAAGTAATCTTAATTCAGTTAATATTCTTGCAAGAACTGGGAATGCAGTGATACACATTGCAACTGCAATGAAAACCATATAAGTTGTAAATTTGATTGGAGTAATATCATCATCAACGACACTATATTCATTATAAAGACCCACTGATACTGCACATCCAAGACCAAATGGGATGGCCATATTAATCAATCCTACTGACAGGGCAATTCTTAAATTTTTCTTTATAAATCCAACATCAACTTCTAACCTAACTAAAAATAAGAATAAAATAACACCAATATTAGCCACTAAAGTTAATAAAGGAACAGAACTGCTTGGAAAACAAGTATCAGTGAATCCATTAATTCTACCGAATACACTAGGTCCTAACAAAATTCCTGAAATCACTTCAGCTATAACCCTTGGTTGTTTAATGTACCCCAATGGAATGTGAATGATTTGACATAATGTTATGATAAAGATTGCCTGGAAAAGGAAAAGTGTCACTGGATTGCTGGCGGTATATTCCAAAGGATTTCTACCAGCAATGATTCCTGCAACAGAAGAAGTATCAACAGCCATTATATGAGCTTTTGGTACCTTTTAAAGGGTCTCTGTTGGTTGATAAGGCTGAGTTACTAAAATATCTCCATGAACTGTCAAAAAAAAAAAAAAAAAAAAAAAGGTTACGAGACGCGTTTATTAAAATTACATCATACCTTCAAAACAAATATTGTTTATTTATATAAGATTATCAACAACTTTGTTCCCAAAATTCTTTTAAATCTTTAGCTCTAAATTTCATTGCCCATCCTGTTGTGGATTCTATTTCATCCAGTAAATCAAGAATGATTCTATGTTCATCTTCATGAGTTAAAAGTTTCCCTGCAATGTATAAAGTTTGTACAGAATTATTCCAACAACCTTGATGATCATTATTTATACTTATTGAACAAATTTGTTTTGCATGCCAAGTTGGTGATTTATTATGAGTGGATTTTATCTTGTATAATCTTGGTTTATTTTCCATTAATAAAATCATTGACATATGATATAATTGATTTGCAGCAATTCCTGGACCATTATCATATAAAACCACAGGGAATGGTGATGATTCAAATTCCATTAAAGGTTTTAATTCATCAGCTCTATTTAAATGCCATTCATTAACTTCATTCCATAAAAATTCCCATTCTTCATCAAAATTTGGTATACTTGTACTTGATATTAAATTTAAAACTCTTGAACTAAGGAAAACACTATAATTAGCATACATATCAACATTTTTTTCTTTTAAGAACAAACCACCAGCTTTTCTTAAAGGAACACCATCTGGTATCCATTTTTCACTTTCAATCATTGTTTTTTGATCTCCAATAACTGCAGAATTAACATCCATTCTAGCAAAAGCCCAAAATAATGCACGTTCATAAGGTTTACTAAAACCATTTATACCTGTAGCTTTAAATAATGCAGAACAACCTTCTAAATGATATCTCCATTTTCCTGGTAAAAAAGACATCATTTCAAAAACACACAAAATAAAACATGCAGAAATTGCACCAATATCTGGTTTTTTCTTAACAGTAGGAATAAGTTGTTTTAAAGCTAATTGATATAAAATAACACTTTTAAAAGGTTCATGAGTACTATCAGTTTTTTCCAATTGTCTTGAGCTAAGAGCCAATATTGCATAAGCTAAACAAGGTGAAGTTTTCGCCAATTGAACAGTTTTCAAACCAAGTTGTCTTGACATATCAAACATATCTAACCAAGGTGCAACTTTATAAAGATAATTTTTCATTAGTTTTTTCTCTTCAAATTTTGTTAAAAATGCAGTATTATCAGGACTTTGATTGACAGCACCAACATTTTTATTATCAAACATTATTGTATCATTATAATTGTCATCTTGAGCATTTGATGCATTAGCAAACATATAATCTCTGAATGTATCTTGTAAATCATGAAGATCTAATAAATCAAAATGATCATTAGATTGTTGTTGTTGTTGTTGTTGTCCTGTGGGACTAGTTGTTAATAAAAATGGGAAATTTGTTGGGATTGAAGAATTCCCGTTTGTTTGATCATTAATTTCATTTCTACTAGCAATAGAAGATTTTCTTTCAAATTCTTGTAAGGCAGTAGCTGTTGCATGTATTGAATCTTGAGGAGAACCATTGGATAGGTTAATTGATTGATTATCAGATAATGCGTTTGGACTTATTATCCATTCTTGATTTAATGTTGTAGAAGTTGTATTAATTTCTTGGGTACTAAGTGAATTTTCCAAATTTTTAGAATAAACATCAATAGCTTTTAAATTTTCCACAACATTTGAAGGACTTGTTGAACCTATAGATGAGTGTTCAGAAGTAGGACTTGAATTATTTAATTTTGTAGTTGATTGATTTTGACGTGATTTTTTACCATTAGTTTTGGAATTTGATGTTGTTGATGTATTACGTCTCTTGTTTGATTTCTTGGAACCCGATGAATTTTCAGCAGGAGCAGGCCATTCACAAGATTCATTTTTTTGTAGACATGCTTTACATATTGGTTTTTGTTCATCACATTTTTTATGTTTTCTTCGACAGTTGAAACAACCAGTCCGGACCCTTTTCTTTACAACACCAGGTGTATTTGATGTCGAAGATGATACCGCGCCTCCAGCACCTGAATGTGGAGCAGGCTCCGGGGAAAACTTTGGGAACGAGGATGTGTGGACTTCAGGGATGGTTTGTTGTACCAGATGAGACATTATTTTTAATAAAAGTGATGGTTGTAATTAAGGGCCTTCCCCCAGATTTTAGAATTAAAGTAAAGTTGTGGTATTAAATCTGAGAAAAACTCCTGCAAATGATGCTAAAAACAATAAAAAATCTATTGTGACTTTTTTTCAAAGGGAAATTTTGATATTCTCCACAACGAAAAAAAAAAAAAAAAAAAAAAAAAAAAAAAAAATTCGCGGAAAAAGAGTCACTGTTCGGAGTCTGGACTCTCGGAGTAGATATATCTAGTGTAACAATTCAAGTATATATATAAAAACATAATTCACAAACAATATCTAAAAGTTGGATTCTCTCTATCGGTCAAATCAGCGAATTCAGGATTCTCGATTTCATTGAATTCGGTAAGATCTATTTCACCCATTTTCTCATCCTTCTTTTTATTAGAATACCAATAACAAAAATAGATGGTCAAAATTAAAACTAAACATGCTGCATCACAAACAACAATTGCAATCTTACCACCAGTGTATGGAGGATCTGTAAAAGTGAAAGGACCAATGATGTTACCAATACAATAAGAAATGAAATAAAAGGCTGTGGTGGTGATTTTTTTGGTATGTCCTGCAGTATTTGATTGGAAACATGATAATGCACAAATCATAGTTGTTGGATAGACATATAATAAATAATAACCAGCAAGTCTAGCATGTTCATTATTTTCAGCAAATGCCAACATACAAGATGCAACAAATGCAATTAGCATGGAAATAAATGAAATAGCCATTCTATGAGGAATAAATGCACTGCATAAAGCAAGACCAATACAACCAAAAAATTCAACACCACCACATGGCATATTCATAATTAATGATTCTTTTGATGAATATTTAAAATCATCAAGTAATAAAATACTACCAAAATTTGTTAAAGCACCATTTGGAACATTTGAAGCAATTGCAAATAAACAATATAACCAAGTAATTGGATCAGTTAAAGCTTCAATAAATTGATACTTTTTAAAATGTTTATTACCAAAACCTTGTTTTATTTGATCTTAATCTTTCCACAACCATTAATTTTTCTTCATCTGATAAAAACCAAGCTTGAGCTGGAGTATCTGGAATATGTAAAACGAAGATAATTGCTAAAACAATTGTCATTAAACCAGTAACAATAAATAAAACTTTCCAAGCTTCAATTGAATATGAAGCACTATGTTCAGCACAACCATAAGCAATTGCACCACCCATAACAATACCAAACCCATTACAAGCAAACCAAAGAGCAGTTCTAATGAAATGTTCTTCTTTACGATACCATTGACCAGTTAAAATAACCATTGCAGGAGAAATTGAAGATTCAAAAACACCTAATAAAGTTCTTAAAGTAATAAAACCAGCATATTGTGGAACAGCATGTAAACATAACAAGATACCCCAAATGAAAATGAAAACTGCAGTTGTTTTAGCTAATGGGAATCTTTGTAATAATAAATTTGCAGGAAATTCAAAAACTAAATAACCTAAATAAAATGCAGTACCAGACCATGAATACATAGTACCTTTCATATTTAAATCAATTTTTAATCCCATAACAGCAGCATAAGAATTTGTTGTTTTATCCATAAATTGACATGCATAAAGAAAACAAACTAATGGTAAAAGATAAAAATCGATTTTTCTAACTAATTTTCTATCAGTTTTTGGATCATAAACAATTTCTTTACCTTCAAGTCTTTTAGCAATTGCCATAGCTTCATCAGCATCAATTTCATGTTTATGACCAGTAGCTGGTGAAACATAAGTTGTTAAAACTTCACCATTTTTCTCTTCAAGTTCTCTTGAACTTGATGTAGTTATTTTATCTTCAGTCATTGTGTTGTACTCAAGGGTAAGTTAATTTGTTTTAAAAATTCAAGGGTTTTCAACATTCTTATATACCAAAAACATTGCATTGCTGTATCTTAATCCATCCTGCTTCAGATGATTTACAAGATAATGTACTCTTTAGAGACATTATCAATTTTGATCAGTTAATGTCTCCTCCAATTGCAGCTAATTCACACAAGTTTGTACGCCGTAGAAAGAAGAAAAAAAAAAAAAAAAGTCAATCCATCATAGAAAAAAGTGTTGGCGAAAAAAAGGCATCAAAAAGAAAACCTTATCGCATAGTAAAATACAAGGTGCCCAGAAGTTTCAATCTTTATTCATAATAACAATCTCGCTTACCTTCGTAGAACGATGAATTATCTTTGCCTTTGAGCTAGGTATAATAATGATAAGTTCGTAGGCGTCCTGTTAACTAGAGCCAGGTTGTACTCTTCGGCGTGTATATAAGAGTTTATTAATATAATGACCGTTTAATTCAACTGCAGTGCTCGCAACGAAAAGGTGTCCCAAAAAGGGAGAAGTATATGCAAGTGTGTCTTTCGATAGTTCAGGTATGAGATGAGGTGAGGTTATATAATTGGTTTGAATATGTTTAAAAGGTACCGTATGTCCCAAATTGGTGATCCTCCGCATGAGCTACACACTCGGAGATGGAGTTCCTTCTACAGATATATAGTACCTAGTACCTACTTCAATTCATCAACACTTTTCGCTTAACAAGAGTAATACTGTTAATTTTGATATGTTTAAGATTGAATTAATCAGTTTGCATAAGATTATCAACAATATCCTTGGACCCTGAATTTAACAAAAGAGTACAATGTGTAAAGTTTTTGGAAAGGCACTTCCTAGTTTAGAAACTCCGCGATAAGATCAAATCCTTATCGTAGATTAAATAAAAAAAATAATTACGGGATTTTGCGAGCACAGATTGCATTCGCGAAGTGATAACCTGGATGTATACGGCCTGGTGCAGCTACAATAGATTTTAAAACAACCATTATTCATAAGATTTAACTATATGCTCAAGTTTCCGTACTATATTAATATCATGAGGCCATTTACAATGTCTCAATAAATATAATGCATAACAAACCACACCAACAGTATACATTTGACGTTCTTCATTTTTACCTTCTTGATCAGTTGAATTAGAATCTTCTGAATTTGATTCTTTAGATATTAATTCAAGATAATTTAATGCTTGTTCTTGAGCAATTTCATGTATAACTTCACCATCCTTATCAAAATATTTTTTAGCACTAAGATCTATTGAACTATCTAAATCTCTCCCACTTGTTTCAAAACACCATATAATAATTGTTGCAATATAAACAGATGGTGGAACATGTGAATATGTATTAATTGTTTCTTCATGTTTATTAACTAATGTAAGATATTTACATGCTTCAATAACTGCAATTTCTCCATTTGGTGAACAAGACCATTGTCTAACTAAAATTGAATTTCTTTCATGTTCCAATTGTTTTAAATTATTTGATCTTGAATTGTTATTTTCAAACATTTTATATTCCATTGCAAATTTTGATAATGAACTAATATCTGCATATAAAGTAAATAATCCAGTATAGAAAAAACTTAAATTTGCCCAACAAGCATTTGTTGGTCCATAATTATTAAGAAATACTTGTGAACGTATTTCAGAATTCTTATCAATTTCTTCATCACAATTATCATTAATTCTATTTGCTGCATTAATCTTTGGATCAACAGTTTTTAATTGATCATCATATAATTTAATATGAAGATCAAAATAACCTTTCCAATTAGCAAATCCCATTTCTAATTTTTTAAAAAATTCATTTAATTTATTTTCAGAAACAATTCCAAGATCAAGTAATCCATGACCTCTCATATTCCAACAAACTCTTACTAAACTATGTAATAAAATATATCTTGTAAATAATGAATAACAATTTAATGAAAATTCTTTTTGATTTTCTCTATATTCCATCATTAATGATTTTAACCCCCATGAAAAACTTGGCCATTTACCTAAATAATTATTATTATTTTTTTGAAATCCATTTCCTGAAGGTGGACGAATATATCTTTCCATTACAACTTGAGTTAATTTTTCATCATCAGTTTTACCTGGTCTCGTTGATATTGATCTATTTAATCGAGGTGTACCATAATCATCTTTTGAAGTATGAATATTTAATTTTGGTCTTTTAACCAAACTATTAGGTTGTTTTTGATAAGATGCAAAAAATTCTTCAGGTGTTGATGCATTCCAAACTTCATCAGAAGATGGTAATTCCATTTTAATATCAAATGCTGAAAGTTCTAACTTACCAAAAGTTATATGTTGAGTATCACAAATAAATTCTAAAAAAACTGTTCTTTTACAAGTTTCAAAATAAATCCAATTTTGCCATTGTTCATATAATTCTTCTTTTGTTGAATCTTTTGTTCTATGAATTATTGGTTCATTTAAATCATCTAATAATCCACTAAATTTTAAATATAAAAGATTTGATCCATGATCAATTTGTGACATATCACATAATTTAGTATCTCCAAAATTTCTAGCTGCAAAATTATGTAAAATTATAGCTTGCATAAGTGGTAAAGGTAAACGAGTATTTTCATCAACAACATCTTTTAAAATTCTTCTAAATTTTTTATTTAAAACAATTGAAAGTTCATATTCTAACCGATCTGCAGTATGTGCCATTCCAATAAGTAAAATACTTATTAATAAATAAACATTTGCTAAATTGGGATCAAAAGTAACTTGATGAATTATTGGGAAAGTTTGTGCATAATTAAACCAATAAAGATCCATATATTCATCTAATCTTGAAAGGGAAACATCTTTAAACGCTTCCACATCAGAAAATAAATTTAATATTCGTTGTCTTGTATTTTCATTTATTTTAAACCGTTTATGACCAAACATATGTGAATGAATATCAGAAACATTATAAGCCACTGGTGAAATATCGAAATTTTTTGTGGCATCAACGTCAATAACAGCACTTTCAGAATGTATAGGTAAATTATTTTCACTCAACATCTCATCTGGGAAATTATCAGTAAATAACCATAATAAATCATCAATAAATCCACCACTCATATCTAAAAGTGATAAAAATCCCTTTGGTGTACCATCCCAATTAGAATCTTGAACACCATTATTTTTCGCAGAATATTTACCAGCTCTTAAATGACCAGTTTGATTTGATTTGACTCTTGATGGATCATTATCAGTTGAAATAAGATTACCAAAATTAACATCCACTGCACCTCCAGATAATGTACCTGATGATGATGAAGGTCGAATAATAGAAGGTTGTAAAGGTGGTGTATATATTTTTTCGTCATAATCATTCAAGAAATGTGCAATACGGAGTTTCTTCAAATTATTTGAATGATTAGAAGTTGTAGAATTTCTATCTGGAGATCCCGCTCTTTTTTCTATCTGACGAATCTTTTCTTGGTTCGAAGGTTGTTCTTCTTCATTTGAAATAGAATCATGTTCATCAACTCTTTTATGTGAATTTGATTTGAAATGCTTTCTTAACATATCACGTCTTGTAAAGCCTAAATTACAGCTCTCACATTTGAATGGCCTTATATTCTTATGATTAAGCTCATGTCTCGTAAGAAAATCTTTACGTGAATAATGTTTCCCACAAGTCTGGCATTCAAACATCGCTGATACAATTAGACCTCATTATTTTCCCTCAAATACGTTACTAATGAAGAAAACAATATTTCTCGATATATTTATAAATTTATACTATATCCTTCGAGCGTGCAGCAGCACAAGATAATTTTTATTGTGGAGAAAAGACAACACCCCGTACTGAATTTTACGCAGCTGGTGAAAGGAGATTCGGTCTACAATTTACACGGAGGGAAAATCATCGTATTATTGAACAATCGCTAAAGCACTGAGAGCTTCATAAATACCATAAGCACCTGGATCTGGTGGAAGATCAGTCTCTTCATCAATGTTACCAACATAAGTTGCTCTTCCTAATTTTGGTCTTAATTTGCTGGTATTGATAGCTGCCTCTTGTGCAACTTTCACAGATTTAACAATATCTTTGTCTTGGGCAAATGATTCCACAAATGGAATCAAAACATCCATTACTGTTCTATGACCAACTCTTGCCTTTGTATAATCCGATAATGTTTCAAGTCCAACAATAAATGAGTCACTGAATGCATCAGGAGGTGTGATGTTGTTATTTTGGGCAATTAATAATTCAACATTGTTAAGAACTGCTTTTAAGAAAATGAAAATAATGGCTCCAAGTGTTCCACCCATATCATCTTTAATAATATCTAAAAGTGCATGCAATACTTTTAATATTGAACCTGAATCTGCAATCTTATCTTGATCTAATTTCTTTAAAACTAATTCAGCTCCTAATTTTAAACCAAATCCACAATCACCATCACCCATTTTAGTATCCCATTCAGTTAATTCTGGTTCTTTATCTATTACACGTTGTGCTGCGGTTCTGGCAATTTTATCCAAAAATTTAGGATCAATGAAAAAGTTTTTAGCTGTTTCTTCATTAAATTTTTGACCTTCTGATTCATCATAATGCGTGAAATTCTTAATAACTTGAGATGTATTATCAATTGAGGATTGTCCATGATTAAAAATTGTATTGGTCCAACAAACAGCTTCTGTTTTGGCATCCAAAAATTCAAAAATCTTGTCAGTTGTGAAATTTTTAGTTGTTGCTGTTGTTGCATTAAATAAAGAAATTGTGAATATTTGAGCATTAAATGAAGTGATAAATCTACCAGTATAAACTCTAACTGGAGCAATACCATATTCTTTTTTAAGAATTTCCAAGGCACTAAATAAAATATTTTTTTCTTCAAGAACTGGTACACCACCTAAATTATTAATAAGAAGTACTATTTTATCATTTTTAGAATATTTGAAAAATCCTCTTTCTTTATCAGAAGTGTCAAGAATTAATTTCAATAAATGACTAACCAATTCTTCATTACGTGGAATATATTGAAGTTTTTGAACCCCTGGTTCATTATGAATTCCCAACCCAATTTCAATTTCATTTGGTTTCAATTTACCAAAATCTGCATCAGTCTTATAGCCTGAAATATGAACATGATCCAAACCAGCATTTACAGAAGCAATTGAGTCTATTACTGATTGACCAAATTCAAAAATTTCATCAATTGAATAACCAGAGTTGGAAGCAGCGCCTGTTAATTTAGAAACAATTGTTATGCCTGCTAAAGTTCTACGACCAACTAAAGCACCAGAAGTTCTTGGAACAGCAACATCATCAGTAACTCTCAATATTTTGATCTTATCATTTCCATATCTTGCAATCAGATCTTGTGCTGCCATCCCAAAGTACAAATTATCACCAGTATAATTGGTTAAAATGAAAATACAACCAGCCCATGGTTTTTCTTGATTATCTGTTTGTTTCAATTCATGTGTGATTTTCTCTGCAGCTTTAACATTACGATAATTTGGAGATGCAAATACTTCACCATGTGCAACAGCTGATAACATTCCAGGACCAACAAGACCATAAAATCCAGGTTCATGTCCTGATCCACCACCACTAATTAATGAAACTTTTGAACGATCATATTGATTATTGAAGATTACTCGTTCTTTCTCCAAAATTGATAGAAATGGGTACTCATATGTAATGGCTTGTAAACAATTTGGTACCAATTTACTTGTGTCTGAAGGTAAGAAATGTTTTGTTGACATTTTTTATTGACTTATTAAAAATTGCTTGAATTCTTAACTATGGGAAATCATCTCGATATATATTCCTTATAGAGGAACTTCTTTGTCCGAGAGCATAACATTTCCAAAAAATTGTCGATGGAGGTTTCTCGTAAATCAGTCCAAAAATATTGAGTGTGGAGAAGGTTTGTTGAAGTTATAAAATTTGTCTATTGTTGGAATACGACAAAATCATGGGTGGAGGGTGGAGGGTGGAGGCGCAGATATTTTTGATCAAGCTGCAAAAAAAAAGTCCGGGGTCGGTTGGTCGATTATTGTTCGGAATTGTGTCAAACCGTCAGGGGTGCACCAGCTAAAAAAAATGTCTCTGTGTGGAGGTCTACGGTGGAGGGTTTTAAACAGAGATTCAATAAAAAAGAAAAAAGATCATAAAAAGCTATATATGATTACTCTGGCCCATTTTGGGAATTTATTTTGAAAATTATGTTTAAGTTATCAAAGAATTAATCATGTCAATAGGTTCCAAAAAATTTAAATTAGTCATTGCTTCTGATCAAGCTGGTTACGAATACAAAGAAAAGGTTGGTCAAGATTTAGAAAAAAATCCTCTTGTTGAATCTATAATCAATCTTGGAGTTGATTCAAATGCTACAAGTACACCATATCCTTCTGTTGCCATTAAAGCTGCTGAGTTAGTGGCCAATGGTTCAGCTGATAGAGCAATTTTGTTCTGTGGAACAGGTCTTGGAGTTGCAATTTCTGCCAACAAGGTTGAAGGTATTAGAGCTGTTACTGCACATGATTCATTTAGTGTAGAAAGAAGTATTTTGAGTAATAATTGTCAAATATTGTGCATGGGGCAAAGAGTGATTGGTTTAGAATTGGCAAAGAGATTAGCTAAAGAATGGTTGACTTATAATTTTGATGAAAAATCAGCTTCTGCAGCAAAAGTTGATGAAATTACTAGTTATGAAAAAACACATGCTCTTTCATGTTGAATTGTTTAACTTAATACTACAATTGTGAAAATTAAAAGTTCATGTATTGAATTTAAATAGATGTATAACCGCCATCAACAACAAGATCTGTCCCTGTAACATAAGAAGCTGCATCTGAAGCAAGATATAAATAAGCTGTTGCAATCTCAAATGGTAAAGCTTCTCTTCCAAGAGGAATTAAAGACCACATTTTACCTCTGTAGGATCTTGGTAAATGATCATTAAGACCTGTATCACAATAACCTGGTGAAACAGAATTTGCTCTTGCAAAACCTGCCCATTCAACTGCTAATGATTGAGCAAGATTTTTAACAGCTGCTTTTGTCAAGTTATAAGGAGTTAAATTCATTGGAACATTGGCTATATGTGCAGACATTGAAGAAGTTATAATAAAAGAACCTTTAGAATGCCTTTTGAAAATTCTACCAACAAAACGTGCACAAAAATAGACACCTTTTAAATTAACATCCAAAAGTTGATCAAAATCTTTATAATTATCATTCACCTCATCGATAATATTACCAGTTTTCCAAACAACTCCGGCATTAGCAACAAAAACATCAATAGTTTTAAAGTCAGATTCAATAGATTTAATAGTTTTTTCAACTTGATTTGAATTCCCAACATCACATTGATAAGCTTTAACTACGACATTGTACTTTGATGCAAGTAAGGACGCTTGTTTTGAGCAATCGTTAAAATCTAGCAAAATGACTGTAGAACCAGCTTCAGCAAAAATTTCAGCAATTGAAAGCCCAATACCTCTAGCAGCACCAGTTACCACTGATATTTTACCTTTTAATGAAAAAAGATCAGATACATGTCTTTTCTTAGGGAATTCACGTGGAAGTTCATCTTTGAATTCGTTTGAAATGTATGATTCGATTTTTTCTTCACCTTCCTGTCTTACTGGGATCGTCATATTTGCTAATGTAGTGAAATTGAAGCCGTGTAATTGAGAGAAGATGTCAAGAATATTCAATTAGTTTAACAATAAAAAAATTAAAACCCAACCAACACTAACTCAATAATTATATATAAGCATCCAACTCTAATCACGCCAGCCATCAGCTACGGTTTGTCTTATGATCATGTCTGCTGGGCCCTTTGTCTCCCTCGGTGGAGGGTCGAGTCGGTCTTAATTCAAGAGATTCACGAAAAACATGGAGAAAGCTGCTGAAAAAAAAAAACCTCTGTATTAAAGTGACGTATTGATATGCATTTTTAGTATAAACACCATTCGTTTAAACACGGTTTGTACAGCATTCAGTCCCAATCGGTAAAAGTTTTCCGAAGCCTTACATGGAATTTAAACTTTGTATATACTATTTTACCCCATAAATGTGTATATGTGTGTTTTTCGACTCACGAAGACGCGGATCTATGATCACGGCCAGCTCTTTATATGTATTTCGGTGGAGGAGTGGAGGGTTAGTCCTAAGTTGATATAAATGGAATGAAAGAACTTATATTTAAGAATAGGAATCACATAATTTAAAGGAATACAAAAATCATAATACATTAAAAATGGTTTTTGAAGACGATGTGGCCAAAAACTCCGATGAGTTAAAGAGTTCTGATATGACAGCTCCATTACCAGGACATAAGACTAGTGAAGATACTGATCAAAATAATAATGGAACTTTTGAAGATTCTTCAGTTCATACATTTTTGGGTTCTAGTGGTAGAAAACTTTCATGGTTAGTCTCTTTAACAGCTGGTGTTGGTTTTCTTTTATTTGGTTATGATCAAGGTGTTATGGGTTCACTTTTAACACAAAAGGATTTTAGAGATACTTTTCCAGAAATTGATGCTTATGATGATTCTTCAAAATCAACATATCAAGGTTTTGTTATTGCTGTTTATGAAATTGGTTGTTTAGCTGGTGCAGTTTTCACAATGTGGTTTGGTGATAAAGTTGGTCGTCGGAAAACTATCCTTGTTGGCTGTATCATTATGATTATAGGTGCTATAATTCAATGTGCATCTTATTCCACTGGGCAATTACTTGCAGGAAGAATTATAACTGGTATTGGGAATGGGTTAAATACATCCACTGTTCCAGTTTGGCAATCAGAATGTGCAAGACCTGAAAAAAGAGGTAAATTGGTTATGCTACAAGGTTCATTAATTGCAGGTGGTATTTGTATTTCTTATTGGATCGATTTTGGATTTTATTTCATTCCATGGAGTTCTGCAACTTGGAGATTCCCAATTGCTTTCCAAATTATATTCCCATTGGTTATTGTACCAATCATCATGAAATTGCCTGAATCACCAAGATGGTTATTAAAAGTTGGAAGAAGTTCTGAAGCTAGAAGTGTATTTTCTGCATTAGAAGGTTTACCTGCAAATGATTCAACTATTTCACGTGAAATTGAAGAAATTGAATTTGCCATTGCAAAAGAAGAAACTGGTGGTTCTGGAAAACAAAAATGGAGAGAATTATTTAGTCAAGGTCCACAAAGAAATTTCCATAGAGTGTGTCTTGCTGTTTGGAATCAAATTATGCAACAAATTACGGGTATCAATTTAATTACATATTATGCTGGTACCATTTTTGAACAATATATTGGTATGTCACCATTGAATTCAAGAATTTTGGCTGCTTGTAATGGTACAGAATATTTTCTTGCATCTTGGTTAGCTTTTTTCACTATTGAAAGATTTGGTAGAAGAAATTTGATGATTTGGGGTGCCTTAGGTCAAGCTTTTACTATGGCTATTTTAACAGGAACCAACTGGGCAGCTGATGTTAACAATAACGGTGGTGCAGGTATTGCTGCTGCTGTTTTCTTATTTATTTTCAACACATTCTTTGCTCTTGGTTGGTTAGGTATGACATGGTTATATCCAGCTGAGATTACACCTTTAAGTATCCGTGCAATGACAAATGGTTTCAGTACTGCAGGTAATTGGGCTTTTAATTTCATGGTTGTTATGATAACGCCTGTTGCATTCGCCAACATTGGTGCTTATACTTATACAATTTTTGCTGCTATTAATTTACTTTTAGTTCCAGCTGTATTTTTCTTCTATCCTGAAACTTCTGGTAGAACATTAGAGGAAATGGATTTGATATTTGAAAAATCGAATCCTTGGAAGCCTTGGGAAGTTGTTAAAATTGCCAAAGATTTCCCACATGAGTATCAAAATGGTACATTTGTTGATGATATTGAAAAAGCCTCCGCTTCACATGCTGAGAATGTGAATACTGGAGTTATTGGTTAAAGATAATGTCAAAAATACATATTTTAGTTCAAACCAGTTTCTATGTAGCTAACAAATATGAAATATATAACGTCTTGTGGGCAAAATAATCATTTAACAGATGTAAATTAGCTGATGAAATAATCATCTATGCTGACTGCATCAAATATTAATATATTTTTACACCGAACCAGAAAAAACAATCAAATGGATACTTACTTATAGGTCTACATAGTTGATCTGAAGATAAAATAATCTTATATTTCAAATTACTTACAACTTAGCTGTTCGATCTTCAATGACAACTTTAATACTTCCCTTTCTTGGGTCACTAGATAAAGCAATAGCCTCATCAGCTTTTTCAAGAGGAAATTTATGAGTAACCAACTTATCGACATTAATTATACCGTCAGAAATCATCTTGATGACAGTTGGCCAGGTATCGTGATATCTATTACTAAATCTGATATCAATCTCAGCAAATGATAATTGCATAAATGGGAAATTATTCAAGATATCTTTTCCAACACCAATAATCATCAACAATCCTGATCTTCTTGTAACATAAGCACAAGTGACAATACTACTTTCAACACCAGTACATTCTAAAACACGAGCTGGTGCATCATGCTCAGTTTCACCAAATAATTTTCTGATGTTTTTAGCATTCTCTGGGGCAGACTTTTTAACATCAATTTGATAAGTCTTGACATCTGGAACTAACTGTTTGGCAAATTTTAATCTTCCTTCACTCAAATCTGTAATAACAATTGGTGTACATCCGGCTGCTTTTACCAATAGTAATGTAACTAAACCAATTGGACCAGCACCTGCAATCATAACTCCATGTCCTAGTGCCAATTGTGCCCTCTCAACACCATGATATCCAACAGAAACTGGTTCAACTAATGCACCTTGTAAATATGACATATTATCTGGTAATTTGTGAACGTATCTAGCGTCATGGACAAGGAATCTTTGCATTGATCCAGAATATGGAAACATACCAATGAATTTGACTTCTTGACACAAATTATAGTCACCTTGACGACATAAAAAGCATTCACCACAAGGAATACCTGGTTCAATAGCCACTCTATCACCAATCTTAACATTGGTAACACCTTCACCGACATCTATAATATCACCAGATGATTCATGACCTAAAACCAAATTATCCAACACTTTTAAATCACCAATTTGTCCATGTTTCCAAAGATGTATATCACTCCCACAAATACCTGTAGCTTTTGGATGAATCAAAACTTCACCTGGTTTTAATTCTGGTACAGCATTCTCTTTAATTTCAATTCTATGATCAGCTGTAACCTGAACAGATGGATTATAACAAGTTTGACACATGCTTTCGTTGATTAATTAGATGATGATGGGGGAAAAAAAACACACAGAAGACTAGTTAATAAGGCAGATTTCAACTCATTATAAACAATTCATTCTCGACTCCTCTTCTTCGGAGTTGTATGAATTATTTTTAATCTTCATATCATCCTTTAAGAAACCGATTGGACAAAGGTGTGAGAAATACATTTGTCCAAGCGAGTGGAGGGTGGAGGAGTCGGTGGAGAATACGAGACAATATAATCTGGGGTCTCCGATTTCCTTTTTGAGCCAGGACGGAAATATGACAGATCTCGGTGGAGGGATTCGCAGGTTTTGCTTGTCCAGCAATTAACTAATGGTGGTGCTCATTAATTAAACTTCATGTAATCCGGGGATGTCTTTGACCTGCAGTGGACGGTTGGGATGTGCTATCTGTAGATGTACTAGCAACGGTGGGCATTTGTGGAGGTTCCGTTGGAGAGTCATCCTTTGATTTTATTTAGCCCAAATCTGGAGTAGTTTGTACCATGGTAATTTTGCACCTTAGGTAACAAGTAAGAACATCAGTAAATGAAAGAAATAATTGAGCTGGTATACATAATGTTCTTCACTCTCGGACTTCAACACTGTGATTACAATAAAAAACAATTATAGCTGTTGCTGAAAATCTAGTTCTCAATATATATGGAAAGCACTGTACAGCTCCTTGAATAATGTTAATCAACTTTATCCAATATGGCAATATTCAGTTTCACTATAGCTAGTCCGAACTGCTTTGATAATACAGTACCAACCACAACGCTAATATTCGTTTAATCTCCTTGGTTGTAGTAATGCTTTTGCTCATGCTATATTACCCACCAAAGAAGAGATCACATAATTTCAAATAGACACCTTTATCTTGGTTCTTGGAGTTCTTTGACAGCTTAAATACTAGTGTGGGACTTAGTATAGAAGTTCGACGTACCTGAAGCATTCGTGATATACAGCAGCCATGATCAATATTTCTGGTATAAATTTCGCGAAAAGTTACAAAATGAATTTAGTGCAAACTGGATCTACAATAGGTAATACAAGCACTTACTCCCTAATGAGGCACCACAGTATTGCTAGCACTTTAAACTGCCAAACCTATGGCATTTAGAAGTGGTTGATAACTAACTGGGTTTGCGTGGTAGTATAATTTTGCCTCTAAATAAGAGTTTCAATAATCTGCATCATGCCTTAAATTAATACGTTAATATTCAAAACGATGTTGATAAAATCTAGATATTAATAAAGTGTATTCAACTCAAGAGGTGGCTTTAGGACATAACTCAATGATGTACTAAAATGGTGGCGTGCTTCAGGCCTTTGAACAGGATATAAAAAGGCTTCAGATGTTGATGGTTCGCATAGAAGTATGTTCATCTTGATCGTTATCAACAATGGAAAAATCCAATATTGATGTCGCTCTTCACGAGGTTTCAGATCAGTTCTATGACGGTTCAGATACTGGTGGGAACGTTTTCAATTCAGAAGATATAGGTGACTCAAAAAGCTCTTGGAGTGCGGTTTTCTTGATCAAAGGTTCCCATCCAGCTAATAAGAACATATTTGACAATGGACCATACAATATTGACACAATTTTGACTTTTGAAGATCACCTTAGACCTAATACAACAAATGCATCAAGATGGAAAAAGGCAATATCATTCATATGGGATCCCATTCTTCTTCCCCCATCAGAAAGAAAATATGTGACCAGAATTGATTTTTTCATTTTCATTTATGCCATACTTGCATGTTTTATCAAATATTTGGATCAAACAAATATAAACAATGCGTATGTTTCAGGAATGAAAGAAGACTTAGTTATGTTTGGCTCGAATGATTATAACTTGTTAACCACTTTTTTCAATATTGGGTATCTCGGATTTTCAGTCCCAATGGCTCTTTTAATAAAACACTTCAGGCCCAGTATTGTTTTACCATTGTGTGAGGTATTATGGACAATTATTGTCATGTGTATGGCTGCTGCAAAATCTAAGCAAACAATTTTCATCTTGCGATTTTTCCAAGGGATCATTTCCAGTTCTTCATTTCCAGGTTTAACAATGATAATTGGTGAATTTTACCATTCAGAAAGTTTGGCAAAAAGAATGTTTATGCTAGATGCCACAGGAAGTATTGCAAGTATGTTTGCTGGATATATTCAAGCAGGTGTTTACACCACTATGAATGGCAGATATGGGTTACCTGGTTGGAAATGGGTGTTTCTTGTTGATGGTTTTATCAGTATACCAGTGGTGAGTATGACTAGAAACTGTTTTTAAAATTCTTTTTACTAATTTAAATAGTCTTTTATTGGATTTTATTGTTTACCTGACTTCCCTGAAAATTCGAGAGCTCCTTGGATGACAAAACGAGATCGCCAATTTGCATTAGCCAGAGCTAAGAAGATGAAGAAAACAAAACCAGAAGAATTTTCTTTAAAGTCTCTCTTAAATTCTGCAGTCAGTTGGAAATTATGGCTATTTGTTGCAACTTACGTCTTTGGTGTGATTGGGATAAATAGCACCTCGTATTTTGTTTTGTACTTGAAATCTTTGAAACGTTATACAGTTCAACAGATCAATCTTATTCCCACAGCTGGAAATGCTGTTCAATTTATTTCAATGTTTATATTTGCATCCATCAGTGATTATTCAAGGAATAGGGTGATACCTGCTGCTACATGTGCAGTCATTGGTTTCATTAGTTGTCTTCTATTGTCAATATGGAACATACCGTTTGGGCTATTGATCTTTGCATTTTTGCTCGGCCATGGGTCAGTTAGTCAAACCATACTTATGGGATGGTTTGCTGAGACATTTTATGATGAGCCAAATCTAAAGGCTGTTAACATCGCCTTAGGTAACACATTTGTTTATTCATTCAATGCATTTCTACCATTAGCTATCTATAAAACGAAAGATGCTCCTGATTTTCCTGTTGGTTACAAAATCAGTATGATGTTTTATATTATTGGATTTATCTTTACATGGATTTTTTGGTATGCTACAAAGAGATATTCTAAGAATAGAGAAAAGGCTAAAGGAATAGACTCTGCTTGAACTAAATATTGATTCAATAGGAGCTACACATTTTAATTAATAAGCTTAAAGTGCCGTATGTTAAATCAGATGTTGGTATATGCTACTTCTCTTTGCAGCAAATTGAGCACAATTTTTCGCAAGGCGCGGCTTGTAGGTATTTTACAAATAACTTTATACTTAAGCCCCAGAAGAAATATACAGTTTAATTGATCATGATAAGTTTAATTTTATAGTCAACCCTGCATGATCAATCAGTGATTTTAGTTAATTTAATAATATTTTTAACACCGCAATTTTGTATTGAGGTACGATATTATAATGGAAGTAGTATATAAGCAAAAGATACCATCGCGATGATCACAATGTCATATGAGTGACGGATCAAGTCTTCTGAAATCATATCCTATGATCAAACCATATTTCTAATGTTACGAGCTCCGAATTGTGCGCATCTTTATGCGATTCAAGCTGATCATGTTAATATAATCTATTGATTATTAGATGATAGTTATCTCGAAAGCTGTTGACGACATTGGATAGAGATTTGAAACAAAAATATTATATCTCGACTCCACAATCGCTCCACTAGCTTTAGTTACAGGATACTAATTCTTATCTCCAGTAGAAACATTATACAGTCATACCTCCAACAGTTACTAATGAGTAATATTTGCAAAAGATATTATGTGGTGTATGGGTGTGGTGTATGGGTGTGGTGTATGGGTGTGGTGTATGTGTGGTGTATGTGTGGTGTATGGGTGTGGTGTATGTGTGGTGTATGGGTGTGGTGTATGGGTGTGGTGTATGGGTGTGGTGTATGGGTGTGGTGTATGGGTGTGGTGTAT
>JAXQKK010000018.1:0-25955 GCA_037042445.1 Hansenula sp. Y91-04 | reverse complement strand
AGGTAATCAAAAATTTGATAAAGTTGAAGTTTTCAAAGCTTTTAAAGATCCAAAAGTTTATATTAGTTGTGTTATGCAATTTTCAGTTGATCTTGTTCTTTATGGATTTTCAACTTTCTTACCATCAATTTTAAAATTACAATTAGGTTATGATACAATGGCTGCACAATATCTTTCTGTTCCAGTTTATACAGTTGCAGCTATTTCTGTTGGTTCAGTTTCTTGGTTTAGTGATCGTTATAATATTAAATGGCCATTAATTTTAGGTTTAAATGCTTTAGGTACAATTGGTTATGTGATTTTATTAGCTACAAATAAAGGTGGCGTTAGATATTTTGCAACTTATTTAATCGCATTCCCATTATATGGATCTGTTGGATTAAGTATTACATGGATTAATAATAATATGGCTCCACATTATCGTCGTGCCACTGCTCTTGGATGTAATCAAACAATTGGTAATATGGCTGGTGTTATTGCAGGTCAAGTTTATAGAGCTGCTCCATATAAATTAGGGAATTCTTTTTCTTTAGGTGCTTCAGTTCTTGGTATGATTTGTTCACTGTTAATGGTTACTTATTTAAAGAAGGAGAATTATAAGAAGGAAAAGATCTTGAGTGGTGAAATTGCTGATACTAAGAAAGAGAGAACTGGTTGTGATGCATTAGATTTTAAATATGTCTACTAATTGAATTTATAATAGTTTGTCTATTGTAGCTTGACGAATAAGCGTCTTGGATCTTGAGTCTTGACTAAAATTTAGATCCACAATTGAGGAGTTTATTTGACACATAAATGGTTTCCACTTTTGTACTCACGACATTTCCTGAATTCACAGGTGTTTTAAAATTCCATTCAATCTTTCGCCATTTCTGATGCGTGCAGCACTTGTCTATCGTATCCAGCTGTCAAACTTATCTAATAGATCAATACAACTATCCTCATCTAACAACAATCCTCAGCTCACAATGTACTCACCTTTGCACTCACTCCCACCATCATTCCTAACCATTGCCCCAAGCAGCACACTCCCAGTAGACTCACCTCACCTCTCCCCGGAGCTCTCGACTCACCCAGCGTCATCTCCCAGCAAGAGCTTTTTCCCGGGAGCCCCTGCCCACTGGCCCCCGTAGCCAATCAGAACACGAGAAATTGGACTTGCTGACACTCCCGGGACTTCCAATGTGCTGCCCCTACCGCTTTTATTATAGTAATATACAACTACGGGCCCGATGACCATTTGACCGCTTAAAACTGTGTTGAAGATATTCATATATGTGTTGAAATACTTGAATTTGGGTACTTGTTTTATTCTTTTACCAACAACTTTTTAACTTATTATTAAATATTCATTAACACCCCTCCAAAACACTACTTTACATATAACAATATGTTCACAATAAGAAGATCAATATTGTCACTCCGCAGTGCCACATCTGCTGGATCCCAGATCAGAACTTTAGCAACAACTACAGATAAACCAGCTCTTTTTAAAACTTTTAAAATTTATAGATGGTCTCCAGATAAACCACAAGAAAAACCAACTCTACAGGAATATAAAGTTGATTTAAATGATTGTGGTCCTATGATTCTTGATGCTCTTATTAAAATTAAAAATGAACAAGATGCTACTTTAACTTTTAGAAGATCATGCAGAGAAGGTATTTGTGGATCTTGTGCTATGAATATTGGTGGTAGAAATACTTTAGCATGTCTTTGTAGAATTGACAGAGATGTTAATAAACAAACAAAAATTTATCCATTACCACATATGTTTGTTGTTAGAGATTTGGTTCCAGATTTAACACATTTTTATAAACAATATAAATCAATTCAACCATATTTACAAAGAGAATCAATTCCAGAAGATGGAAAGGAAAATTTACAAAGTATTGAAGATAGAAAAAAATTGGATGGTTTATATGAATGTATTTTATGTGCATGTTGTTCAACATCTTGTCCTTCATATTGGTGGAATCAACAAGAATATTTAGGACCAGCAGTTTTAATGCAAGCTTATAGATGGTTAATTGATTCAAGAGATCAAGCTGGTAAAGTTAGAAGAGAAATGTTGGAAAATTCAATGAGTATGTATAGATGTCATACCATTTTAAATTGTACAAGAACTTGTCCAAAAGGATTGAATCCAGGTAAAGCTATTGCTGAAGTCAAAAAGCAATTGGCATTTGCTTAAGTTAATAACAATTATTAAAACTTGAGAGCTCAGAGAGCAAATTTTACCATATTGCATATTATTTAATTCAAAGGAGGGAAGGTGAAAAGACCATTATATTTATATTATCGCAGATATTGTTCTGCATGAAAATGTTCATATCTATATATTAAAATAAAAAATTTAAAAATATCAAATTTAAAATTGTAGTCTTATTAGTATTGTTTCCTTCGTGAGTATTTGTTCCATTCGGTTGTTCTATTGACCGGAAATACGCGCCGTGACACACTTCGCGAACAGCTTGAGAAGTAAGCATATTCAGCTTTCTATAAATCTCATTAGGCTATTGATCTATAATATTTGCTATTCAGCTCCTATACTTTCTATGGGGTCAAAGTTGTTATATTTGGATCAAATCCTGGGAATTGCATCAGACACCTAATGAATGTCAGTGATGAATCTTTTTTGAAAAACAGATACTCTTCCATAATTTATTAAGAGAAAGGTCATATATTGATATGCTTACAGAAGGACAATACAACAGTCAACTACCCATTCTCTACAATAGACTATCTCATTGTTACTTCATAAAGTCAATTACACAATCAATCACCAAATCTTCACAACATATAATCACAGGAACTTCTTCCATCACAAAAGATGAAACCCATGTTCAACTTCATTTCCTAATTCGTTACAATGCAAATTATTCTTCACCTACACTTCTTTTCCAAGTGTATAAACCTACTGAGTCAATAGAATCAGGTATACTGGTGGAATTGAGTAAAATCACATATCAACATTCAGATATAGAAAGGCTTATAAGGGATAAAAGATTTAAGTATACACTTACACAGATTGATCATGAAGAAGGAGGAGGAAATTGGTGGTTTATACATCCATGTAATATTAAAGAGTTGGTACAAGAGATTGAAGAGAATAATGAGGCTAGTTGGTTAATAAATTGGTTTAGTGTCTATGGTGGTGTACTATTTGATATTCGAGTTGATGAGCTCTTAGGCTGCTAGACGGGGGCAAGCTAGGTAGAGCTAGAAAGTTCTGGGCAGAGCTAGGCGGAGCTTACTAGAAAGGCTCTCAGCCCAGTGTGCCGAAATATACGCCATTTCAAGCCAACATTCAAAAAGAGGTGAGGGTAAATCTCAGCACTGGAAAGAAATCTAAAGGATCAGAATATTTAGGAGAATGAGGAAATGGAAGACACATAAACTAGAAACAATAAGATCAAGTTAATTTTATAAACATACAATCATCCAGATCACAATGTCATCATTTTCATCAATAAGATCACAAGCAGTGTCATTAGAGAACAAGACAAGTAATTTATTATCTCAATATTCGAGTTTTGCTGTATCGTCAACTAGTAGTGCTACTGCTGATGAGACTAAATTAGAAAAACAAATTGAAAGTACATTACATAAGGTGAGTCTTCAAGAATGTTGAGAATTAATTGAATTGATATTAACAAATTGTGATATAGAGAGATGAAATCCTTAATAATCTAACGAGAATTTCAGAATCAGATTCATCAATATCCACGGTTAAACTTCAACAACTTTCTCGTCATAAAGAAATACTTCAAGAAAATTGGAAAAATTTTGGACAAATTCGTTCATCAATTTTACAAGAACGTAATAAATTAAATTTATTATTTAATGTTAAATCAGATATTGAAAATCATCAAAAAAACATTTCTGCAGAAGATGAATTATCATATATTGAAGATGAATCATTAAGAGCAAATAGATTAAATAATTTTGCAGATACATTAATAAGTAGAGCATATGAAACAAGAGAAAATTTATTAAATCAAAATACTGTTCTTGGTAGTGCAAGCTCAAGAATTGGTCAAAGCTTAAGTTCAGTACCCGGATTGAATGTTGTTATTGCAAAGATTAATACTAGACGGAAAAGAGATACCTTAATTTTAGCTTCTTTAATCAGTCTTTGTATATTGGTATTGTTCTTTACACGTTGAAGTTTTTAAGCATTGATGCACAATAAGCTGATAATTCTGGAGTATGTTGTTAGAATGATTGAAAAAAAAGATTACCTCCACCCGTGGTGGAGGATCCATAATAAAAGCATTAGTTGAAGGTATAGCTACAATAAACAATTCTAGTGGGGGATTACATGCCTACTCCATAGAATTTACATTAACGATGATTCAATTGTAGGCATTAAGTTTGTTTCGTAAATCTTTTTGAGAGTCAACGGTACGAATTTGTTGGAGAAAGTTTCTTGAAGATATACAATTGAGTTTATTTAGTGCTTATGGCACATCCTAAACACCAAGTATTCCCCAATGAAATCATAACGAATAAGGTGGAAAGCCTCGTGAAGTACTTGTAAATTTAACGGAAATACGTTCAACTGATTATGGCTTAATATGACTCAGTTGTGGAAATGTATCAATGGATTAAATCGTTTGTGGGATTCTCGACTCCGGGGAAATTAGAAATGCATTTACAAAAATCCTTAATTAATTTGGCGAGATCTTGAATAAATTACTAACTGTTAAACCCAACACCCAGAAAAGTTAATCTAAAAAATAATTATTTGATATTCGTAATTGTTTATTCCTTAATTGATATAAAAGAATTAGATATCCCATTAAATTTAACTTTTTAAACTATGTAGGGGCTCTTATAGTAATATACACCCAGGGCATCAAACCAAAGAGGCTGGATATTGAAAAAAGATATATATAATGGAACATGCTACAATTCAATAGTAAGTAAAATATAATCTTTTATTGTTAATGTGTTAATCTAATAATATTTTAGCATCATGATTTTTTCATTAATTCATTATAATTGTTTTGAATTCCTTTAAGAATATTAAGGGTTGGATGGGATAGGATCAAAGATTAAACAATTTCAGCAGCTCCAGATTCCTTTGCACGTCTTTCAACATCAAAATCTGGTTTCATATCTTTTAATTTAAATGATGAAATATGAGCAGATCTTTCATGGATACCAAAATCAGATTGATTTAAAGGTGAATCATGACCTTGATAAATTAAAACATCATAAATGAATGCACCTAATAAACAACCAATTAATGGTATAACAATTGGAACCCAAAAATAATAACTTCCATAAGAAAATAACTCAGAACCATAACCAACACTTGCAGCAGCTAATCTTGGAGCAAAATCTCTCGCCATATTGATGGCATAACCAGTTTGATAACCAAAACTTGAACCAATTCCATAAATTAAAAGGAAAAGACCAAATGGGAAAGAATTACCTAATGGATTATTATAAGGATCAGTCATTGCAAATATACCCATTTGTAATAAAGCTGAAGAAACTAATTCAGAAGCAACTTGACCTTTTGTATTTAAAAAATCTTGAGAAAAAGTACAAAATAAACCAGCAGATGCATGATCACCAGTTACTGTTCTAATATGTCTTCCACCTTCAAAATTATCAATACTTTGAATATAAGTTCCATAAACAAGTAATCCACCAATATAACCACCAAGCATTTGACCAAAAACATAACCTGGTAGTTTCCTCCATGGGAATTTACGGAAAACAGCAGCACTTAAAGTAACACCAGGATTTAAATGAGCTCCAGATATACCAGCAGACATTGTATAACCAAGGAAAACAGCAGTTGCCCAAGAAAATGCAATAGTTGTATAATTACCTGAATCACCACCAGATAATTTTGTTTGAGCAACAACACCATCACCAAACATTACAAGAACCATTGTACCTAAAAATTCAGCAAAAGGTTCTCTAAAACCATGACGAATTTTTTGCCATCTTGTATATAAATGAGGTTCATGTCTTTCACGATTAGTTGCAGCTCCTTCAAGTCCAGAAGTTGGAGCTACAGGTGAATTGTTAGCGTATTGATCTTGATCAGATGATTCATATGCAGTTGAAGAACCGGGGAGTCCTTGATCATAATGAGGATTGAAAACTGGTTGATAATTTGAATTATGAACTTGTGCAGCTATAATAACGAAAATTAGTTATTCAATTCAAATATAATTTCTGTTTGTCTCTAGGAACTCTTCAATTCATCAAATTTATCAACCAAAATTATTATTTTCCTCTTCCTCACTGAGGGTCCCCTAGAAATATTTAACTGAGTTGTTTTTAAAAGGTATACTCACCAACTGGTCTACCTGGTAGACTTTCTTCCAAGTATTCAGAAGTTATATCATCCGAGTGGAAGATCTCAGGTTTACTTCCCACGGACATGCTAATGAATGCTTATTGTTAATAATGTATTAAAGTTGGTTGTAATTTTTTTTTTTGTTATTCAGGTGATTTGGGAATGAGAGGTATTTATATTAATAAGGGCAATGTATGAGTTATGGAGAAGATTTCTCAGACTTGTGTTAATGTATTTCTTTTTGGATGAGTACTTAGTTATTTGAATAAGTACAGAATGAGCAGTTTACATGACATTTACAAGGCATCAATTTCATGACTTGTAGACTATTTTATTTTTACAATTATAAGTTTAGTGTGTCCAGTTTGCTAATTGGACAAGCAGCACGAGATGTCGAAGTGTTGGTTATAATAAAATATTACCTAGAGTTAATTAACGAGGGTCCGGAAATACCACAATGGGATCTGCAATGCGAGCTCGCGGGGGAGGAGCGGTTATTTGGGGTGCTGACCGCATGAGATGGCAGAGACATATAGACGTTGGGATTGAAGAAAGTACGTGAATTGATTAGAGAATTGAGTGATGGAAGAGATGGAAGAGATAGCTGAGCAAGATGGAGTAAGTTGATTACAGAGGGTTAAGTTGAGGAGTCACTGCGTTTGATTAGATATAGGGGGTTCTTCTAGAAGACCTGCAATTTTACCCCCAGTCGCTTAACTGTCCATTGGGTACCCATTCCATCATAGCTAGTTACCTTCTCGGCTGAATTTATCCAGATGGTTGGTTGTTAAAATTCCAAGAGGTTAGGTACCACGGATTACCAGCGGATATACCTTGAAGAACCGTTTCATTTAAATTAAGATCTCCATAGTCATTTATTTCAAGATTACACATGCACTCTTCTGGGGCAAGAGAAAATGGGAAATGTCTAATCAATAACAATTTCTTAGTTATGAACCACGGCATCACGGTTATAATTCAATTATGTGTTTCAAAACTCCCTTTTTTTCTACAGCAAAGTGAGTAATGTACTCCACAAATGATCTGATTTATTGGTCTCAGTATTTGATTAAACAAGGTTCAATTTTTATGGATTAAGACAAGCCCACTGGATTATAGGCTACTGGCCATTTCATTGGTCCAATCAAGAAGCCTTACAAGGGGCCTACATTGTTGATCTTTAGGGCCTCGATCTTGATTCTCAATTGAAAATGAGCTGTAAAGGGTATAAGCCGAAATAATTACATGAAGTATGTACCCTACAAGTACCTCCGTGTGGAATTATTATAGCCTCAATTAATTTCCAAGAATTGGACATGGAATTACGGGAGGTAGTATCTTCCAAGAGTCTATACAGCCTGTTTCTTTGTTGATCCATGATTAGTTGTTGTTGTTTCAAGCGATGTAATCACGCCTAAGGTTCAGATGGGATTAGTTTGTTTTACGACCAAATTGAGATCTTTAAATATCTCAAAAGGGGTTAATTATAACAAGTATCGGATTCATGAAAGGGTTCATGACTTGATAACTTGAAGTTATTACCAATTGATTAATTAAAGATCTCGGATTCCATATTAAATCGATCTAGATTAGCAAAGAGACACACACACATTATAAGTGTATTTGTCCAATGGTCAAATTAACATAGGCTCTTGGAATATTTAGCCCATATGTAAAAAATTTCAATACAGGAATGAGTTTACTCGGTTAATCTTATATTTGAATTGAACCGTGGTAAGTTTTTTCTTTTAAACCGTTTAAGATTATCCTCGAAAACTATGATTACTTGATCATTTTGTTCGATTCAAGTGACACTTTTCGAAAATTTAAATTTTCTATGAAGTTTGTTTTGTTCCTACCAACGTCAACTAACTAAAAAAAAACTTTTTACCCCAATCAAGCCCTTCGTTTAACCTGCTGTATATTACTTAATTACGTTCGGCCATCCCCCAGTTAGTTGCATGGAGCTGATAGTTTATAACAAAAAGAACTAGTTGTTTCAAGACATTTATCACCCCTTTTCACGCGTTGGTAATTACTTGTCTTTATTGTCCTCGGAGTTTCAATTGGCCAATTATGGAAAGATTAGCCCACTACACCCCCAGTTTCTAGCATAGGACGTTTTATATGCGCGTTAGAAATCTACGCCTTTACACTTTACGGCAATAGAAAGAAAAAATTTATCACACACAAATAGTTAAACAACCACTTGTTTTTGATAGGTGGGCTTTAGAAATAACCTAATGTACAGTTTTCTCGAACGGCCAAAGTACGATTCATGTAGTTTGTTGTATATCTGTGGAGAATTAAAGATTGTTGAAAAAAGAATTCCAAAGGAAAAGACAAATAGACGTTCTGGTATTGAAGGATGTGATGCTAACAAGTAGTCATGAATTGAATAGAATAGGGTGTGAAGTTGTAGGTTGATGTGATCCGTCAATAGTTAGGTTATAGTGGAATCTGTCTAATTGATCAATCTAATTTGGCTGGTTCAATAATGATTCGCCGTACTGGCTATATGAATCTTTCCAGCCCGAGAGCGCGCACTTGAAGCTGCCGGAAACCGGGGTACAGCTTGTTACAAATTACAGTTGACAGACAAGGCCAAAAGAGAATAAACCAGATAGAGATAGATAACTAATTACTCTAGACTCTAGAGTGAGGATGGTTATGATGGTTACTGACTCATAGTACATACTTATAGTCATTGCTATGTGTTGTCATACTCTCTCCAGTGCTCCATGAATTTCACCTAAACAGCAATAGTTTTTCCGAACAACCTCTCTTCCCAGCGTCGACTGATCCAATGCAGACCGGTAATTCAATACTGTACTGCCCCATACCGCTACAGTAGTTAAAAAAACCTGCTGCAACAAGATGCTTCCATTCCATTGTACAAAAGGCCCTCTGATAACTCTCATTGGCCATCACTCTTCAATTAAAGAGAAACGTTGGGATGCTAATCTCACTACCCACCACAACAGGACCCATCTAAGGTCTGGACTCTTTGTTTATTAATAGCCATCAACACTCTTTAACCATTAAAACAATTCTCTCTTCAACAACTACTAAAGCTCTACACACAGACAAATAGCCTAGCAAGCTCCCTCTAGGCAGCCCCCCCAACCGGCAGAGCAAATGTCTCGCTGCAAAGTTTTCTGTTTGTCTAGTTTTTCTTCCTTTGTAAATCGCCAAAAAAAAAAAAAAAAAAAAGTTGATCATTTTTGTTTGGGGCTGCGGGTTCAGCTTCTCCATAAGAATTTAAAAATCAACTCGCATACAATGAGTACATCGAGAGTACATTTTTAAATATAATCAATATACTATAAATACTGGGAATGATCCCTTTTAAATTAATACTTCTTTAATACACCTCTTTTATTATACATTCTATTAAAAACACACATACAAGTACTTGTAAAATGTCCGACAAATCAACTCAATTAGTTGCATCTATTGATATCGGTACAACTTCTTCAAGAGCAATCCTTTTCAATAGAAAAGGTGAAGAAGTTGCTAAACATCAAATTGAATATTCAACAACTGCAAATACAACAGAAGATGGTAAAACAAAAATTTATACTGCTGAAGGTGTAACAATAACTGCTTCAGATGATGTTGAAATTGAAAATGAAGAAACTACTGGTGGTCCAACTTTACGTTTCCCTCATCCAGGTTGGGTTGAAGTTAAACCTGCTCATGTTTTAGCAAATGGTGTTCAATGTCTTGCTGCTTGTATTGTTACTCTAGAAAAATTAAACAAGGAACGTGCTGCTAAAAATCAATCTCTTTATCGTGTTACAAATATTGGGATTGCAAATATGAGAGAAACAACTATTCTTTGGTCTAAAAAAACTGGTATATCTTTAAATTATGGTATTGTTTGGAATGATACTCGTACTGCTGATATTGTTAATAAATTGAAGAGTTCAGTTGATGCTGAAAAATTGGAAAAATTAAGACAAAGATCAGGTTTACCAATTTCAACTTATTTTAGTGCTGCTAAAATTAGATGGTTATTAGATAATGATGATGAAATTAAATCTTTATATGATAAAGGTGATGAATTAATGTTTGGTACGATTGATACTTGGTTAATTTATAATTTAACTAAAGAGCAAACTTATGTTTCAGATGTTACAAATGCTTCAAGAACAATGTTTATGAATATTGAAACTTTTAAATATGATGATGAATTATTTGAATTATGGAATATTGATCCAAAAAAAATTACATTCCCAAAAATTGTTTCTTCATCTGAATTTTATGGTTCTTTTAAAGTTCCAGATTTAGCAAAATTAGGTTATCCTGGTGCATTAAGTGATATTGCAATTGAAAAATTAAATCTTATAAAAGATATTCCAATTTCTGGCTGTCTTGGTGATCAATCTGCTTCTTTAGTTGGTCAATTAGCTTTAAGACAAGGTGCTGCAAAATGTACTTATGGTACTGGTTGTTTTCTTTTATATAATACTGGTAAAAAACATTTAATTTCAAAACATGGTGCTTTAACAACTGTTGGATTTTGGTTTCCAAGTTTAACTGAACATGAAAATTTCCCTCATTATGCTCTTGAAGGTTCAATTGCAGTTGCTGGTTCTGTTGTTCAATGGTTAAGAGATAATTTAAGATTAATTGCAAAAGCTCAAGATATTGGTCCTTTAGCTTCTTTAGTTCCAAATTCTGGAGGTGTTGTTTTCGTTCCTGCTTTTAGTGGATTATTTGCTCCTTATTGGGATTCTGAAGCTAGAGGTACTATTTTAGGTTTAACTCAATATACTTCAGCTTCTCATATTGCAAGAGCTGCTCTTGAAGGTGTTTGTTATCAAGCTAGAGCTATTTTGAAAGCTATGGCTTCAGATGCTGGTGCAAATGAAGATTTCCTTGATCAAGCTGTTGGTACTTATGAACATACTCCTTTATCTTTATTAGCTGTTGATGGTGGTATGTCACAATCTGATGAAGTTATGCAAATTCAAGCTGATATTTTGGGTCCTTGTGTTACTGTTAGAAGATCACCAAATTCTGAAGCTACTGCTTTAGGTGCAGCTATTGCAGCTGGTGTTTCAAATCCAGATCCAAATAAAAGATTATGGACAGATTTAAGTGATGTTGTGGAAAGTATTGGTGGTGAAAGTGAAGAAGATTTCCATAGTGAAAGTGATGATAAAGAAAGAAGAAGTTCATGGCAATTATGGGAAAGAGCTGTTGAGAGAGCTAGAGGTTGGATCTCTTCTTGAGTTAATTAATTTAAAAACTCTTTATGACAATACTGTATATTATTTATTTGGTGCATACAAACTTATACCTTTTATTTAACGATATTTAAAATCGTTATGATGACTGATGATGCTGTTGAAGTTTGATTTAGTTAAGATTTCTACATGGTAACAATGATATAATAATTTAATAAAATATTCATGAATTTAAATCAATACGTAGTGACTGAATTGATATGCTACCCCAGATTATTGCAATGAGAGTCAGCCATGCCTAATTCATTAAGCCAGACAGTTAATACTCCAATAATAGAGAATACTTATATTGAAAATGCTCCTGCATCAATCAAATACCTAACTGATCTCATCAACAGGTAGCCCTATAGCATACCCATTAATCTCTTAATCAAACTAACCATAGTACCTATATAGGCGCTACTATATTTGAATAAGCTAAACATCCAAACACCACTGTTCCCCCATCGCCAAAATTTTAACAGTCACAAAACTGTTTTTCTCTCATAAAAATTTCCCAACTCTGCAAAACACATTCGCGATTTTCTAAACCCTATAGTCGTGGCTGCTGGACCTACCGAATATATTTTTTTTCAGTATAGTGTGTAGGCCCATACTGAGTGAAAAAAAAACTACCTTCATCAATAAACATAACTTTGAATTTGAATAGTTTGATAGCATCCATAATAATTATTTAAAAATGGCTCCAAAAGGTAAAAAGGTTGCTCCAGCCCCATTAGCTGGTTCAAAATCCACTTCCACCAAGTCCTCAAAGAGTGCTTTAACTGAAGTTAAACCAAAGAAATTTGGTATTGGTCAAAACATTCAACCAAAGAGAAACTTGTCAAGATTCGTTAAATGGCCAGAATATGTTAGATTACAAAGACAAAAAAAAATCTTGTCTTTAAGATTAAAAGTTCCTCCAGCTATTGCTCAATTCCAACATACTTTAGATAGAAACACTGCTGCTCAAGCTTTTAAATTATTCAACAAATACAGACCAGAAACTTCTGCTGAAAAGAAAGAACGTTTAACTAAAGAAGCCGCTGCTATTGCTGAAGGTAAATCAAAGCAAGATGCTTCTCCAAAACCATTTGTTGTTAAATACGGTTTAAACCATGTTGTTTCATTAATTGAAAACAAAAAGGCTAAATTAGTTTTAATTGCTAACGATGTTGATCCAATTGAATTAGTTATCTTCTTGCCAGCTTTATGCAGAAAATTAGGAGTTCCATATGCTATTGTGAAAGGTAAAGCTAGATTAGGTACTTTAGTTCACTTAAAAACTGCTGCCGTTGCTGCTTTAACTGAAGTTAGACCAGAAGATGAAGCTTCATTAGCTACTTTAGTCTCAACTGTTACTGCTAACTTCAACGATAAATTTGAAGAAAACAGAAAACACTGGGGTGGTGGTATCTTAGGTGCTAAATCTTTAGCTAAACAAGCTAAAAGAACAAGAGCTGCTGAAAAAGCTTAAGTTTTTTGGAACCTAGTTTAAAAAGAATTTATCATATTGTAATTAATAGAGGTTAAAAGAACATGAGTCTTTACTGAATTATCTGTAGATATATCTAATATTGTACTTAGTTAATATTGTCTATGGTTTATTTACCGGTTTGTCCAACATCTTTTCAATAGACCTATAAAGTGGAACCATTCCAAATAAAGAATTCAATAATGGGCAGATATGAGTAACTGATTAGATTAAATTTATATCTATACCCCTTAAATACCCCCAAATAATAACTTTTTACAATCATTTCCAATACTAAACAACTTATAGCAAATATACTCACTTTATTCGTAATGTTCAGGGTAAATTGCTCTACTAAATTTCCAACATAATTTTTCTGGCCAATAAGACATTTGGCTTTAAAAATTTCAAAATTTTGTAAGGAAGATGACTTGCAGTAAGAAAAACTCGATTTAATTGTCATCATTAACAAACTAGTTTAAAATTTATATTTGAGTAACGACCCTCAACTAAACTCAGTACACATATACATAATGTCATTCTTGTCAGGATTAATTGATAGTTTCGTACCAACTTTGGCCTTTGCCGATAACAATGTATGTTAACCACAAGCAACAGTTTTCTATCCGAGAGTATCCATAATGAGTACTAACAAGTTATTTTAGAGTGAGACCCCTATTGATAATTCAACTAGATCATCTAACGAATCTACTCCAAAATCAACTACAATTGAAGGTAAAGATGAAGATAAAGAAGATGATTCAAAACCAAATGAACCAAATCCAGATGTTTCAAAAGATAAATCAAAAGAAGATGAACCAAAAGAAGAACCAAAACCAGAATCACAAGAAGTGAAATCTGAGGAAAAATCTGATGATAGTGAAGAAGAAGCTCCAAAGGAAGAAGAAACTCCATCTGAAGAATCATCCGAAGAATCATCTGAAGAAGGTGGTGATGACGAAGGTGAAAAAGAAGAAGGTGGTGACGATGAAGAAGAGGAAGAAGACGAAGATGAAGATGATGACGACGAAGATGATGAAGATGAAGATGAAGAAGGTGGTGATCCATTAGATAAATTAAGAGCAGAATGTGCTGAACATGAACACATTGTTCCATATGTTCATCATTACCAAGAATGTGTTGAAAGAGTTACAAAAGAACAAGAAGAAGAAGGTTACGAAGACAAAGATTACAAAGAAGATTGTGTTGAAGAATTCTTCCATTTACAACATCATTTGAACGACTGTGTCGCTCCAAGATTATTCCACAAGTTGAAATAAGCAACCTAATTCATTTCTCATAACAAACAACAACATACACAACTATCCCTCATCATCCATCCAAAAAACAAAAAGATTATATTCATGAACAGAAAAGAAAATAAAAACCCAAAAGATTGGGTCCAATAAAGGACTCGTGTACAATTATTTATTCAACAACTAGTGGTTTATGATGCATAATATCTGATCATTGGTCTCTCTAGACAACCTTAAAGTATTTTTTATTAATCTTGTTGATATCTTTATTTTTTTTTAAAACACATTATCTCATTCAAAATATATATATTATCTATTCAATTAGGTATAATAAAATATAACAGGCATTATTCAATACAAAATGAACAATTGTAGCTACTTCAACAAAATCGGTTAACGCACTCAAAATGTCCGCGAAAAAATTAGCAGAAGGAAAATCAGGTACCAGAAATATTTGACAAACAATAAATTGAGGGATTGTTTTTACATGTAAAAGCTGTATTTTATTGATAAATTAGTTGTATTCTATTGTTTTATATATTTCATTGTGTTTTCTTTTGCTTGATATCTTTATTAATAGGAGACTAGCGTTTGGGGGAGAAAAAGAAAGAAGATTTCCATAATAATTAATTATAATATTTTCAAAGGGTGTGGTTTAATCTGGATTGTTATACAAGAGAATTACAACATTTGTTGAACATATTGATAAAATTTCACAATAAAGAATTGAATTCTGGATTAATATAGGTATTATTGAAGACATTTTAATTCTGGAATTCCAAATTGGGTTGTCTTTTTTTGCTAGTTTTAATTTTTTTCTTTCATTTGGTGGTTTACGCATTGAATCCACCTAATACTTCAATATGAAGAAATTAAACAGATCCAATTCCTCACCGGTTGCTAATACACCGGATACACACAAATCTGAGGGTCCTCTAAGAAATGAAGTACATAGAAGTACCAGTTACACTTCCAAAATTACAGATTCACTTAATAAAGTTAATATTCATAGATCTCCAAACAATACAATCATAAATGGACGTTCACCTGGTTCAACATCACAGAGGTTGGCAGCTTTGGACTCAACTTATTCACCAGTTAGAACTCCTTCTGGCTCTTCAAGATTGAGTGGTAAACCAAGAAGTTCAAGTGGAACTTCAAAACTACCTCAACCTATTCATTATACTAATCAAGAAAAATCTTATTTGAAAAAAATCAAAAATGATATAGCTGATGATTATTATACTAAGGCAATCACTTCAGAAACAACAGATAGTGAAGTTGATAGTGAAGAAGAAGATTATTTAGATGATTCAAAAGATTATCCAAATGGGATACTTCCGGATGAAACAAGTTTGGAAATTGAACCATATAATTCATTTGACCCATCAGTGCTAGAACAAGGAAAAGAGAATTTAATGGTTTTGGAAAGATTAGAATGGCAAACAATGTTGAGTCTTGTTTTGAATGGTGATGTTGTTAGATCTGAAAAGAGAAAAATTATAAGTCAAAATGATTTTTCATTACAGACAACATATAAAGAAAATCTTTGGTTAGGTTTAAAGGCATATGTATTTGGTCGTTCTGAAGAACAACAGAGAAAAATTATAGGTTACACAAGAGCCTTAGCTGATAGTGTATTCAATGATATTTTAAACTTTAAAGTTGCTGATCATGAAAATGCATTGGAAGAGATTGCAGAATTATTGGAGAGATATCATAATGTAAAAGAACAATGGAGAGATCAAAAGGAAATGGCTATAGATAAACCTTTATGTGGATCAGAAGCTTTCCAAAAAAGAATAGAGGGATTAATATCATGGAAAAATATTACAAAGGCATTAAATAGAGAAATTACAGTTTTAAAAGAATGGACTCAAAGTTCTAATTTAGATTTGACAGAAATAAGGAGTGATGGTTTTACAAATTCTTCATTTGCTGATACAATGTTGAAAGAAAAAGATATTGTATCTATTTTTGAAAAAAGAATTTTTAGACCTCATGTTCCTTGGATCAATAAATCAAAATTTTCATATTTAACATATAAAGAAGTTTTCGATGAAATGAATTTACCAAGTTTTATTCCACAATTATCTCAAATAACAACTTTCCCAATGCGTCTTATTCAAGAAACTTTAAAGATTCGTTTAGCATATGCAAGAAAAATTGAAAATCCAACAATGATGATGATTGATGAAATGATTGAAGATTTTTCATCATACATCGAATTAGCTGTGGAATTGAAAAGAGCATTTATTGAATTAAGTAAAGGTTGGGAAATTCATATTGCACT
This sequence comes from Hansenula sp. Y91-04, assembly GCA_037042445.1. Lineage (NCBI taxonomy): Eukaryota > Fungi > Ascomycota > Saccharomycetes > Phaffomycetales > Wickerhamomycetaceae > Hansenula > Hansenula sp. Y91-04. Next base: position 9,373 of record JAXQKK010000018.1, on the reverse strand, counting down.
CCCACAAAATTTTGATGCTACAGTTTTGGAATCAATAAAATATTTATTCCTACTATTACATAGAAAATTACTTGATGGTTCAAGAAAGGGATTTAGAACATATAAAGAACCAGATGAATTAGAACAATTTTGGAATATTTTGAAAAATGTCGGTTATTTTGTTGATAATGCTGCCCCTGAAATTGCTATACAATTTTCATCATTAACTACAAGACTTGTCACAAGATTAATTTCTTTTATTTTAACTCAAGCTAAAGATTTAGAAACTATTGATGATGATAATGAAATAACAAATTGGTGTGCAAATGGGTTAGATAATTTTGGTACAGTGAGAAGAAAACTTGGTAAATTTACTTCAGTAATTGGAAGAGCTTTTAATAATGCTGCATTCTTTAATTTAAATAGAGTTAAACCATTTCTTGAACTTATGAAAAATTCAAACCATTTTTTAATTCAAACAGGAAATTCAAGTGGAGTTTATTTCCTTGCTTCAAATACACTTTATGGAAGAAATGATGATATAATAAGGACTTTGACTGGTCAAGAAATTGGTACAGACCCATATAGACCAGAAGCGGGACTAATCTTGTTGGATCAATATGAGGAAGAACGTGATATTGGTTACGTGGTTGCTATTAGTGCTTTCCGTCCAATGTTATGGGAAGGTGTCACTGTGGAGATCAACGTTCCTGAAGTTCAAATTGATATTAAACCAGGTGAAGTGATGTTAATAACTCAAGGTTCATCAGCTAGTTTGAGACATACAAAATCTACTTTTACTGATATTGTTGATGACAATGTTAGTTTTATTGATTATAGATCTAGTTTACCAAAAGTTCAAAAAGAATTATTAAAGATTGAAAGATTATCTTACAGATTGGTTGTCACAATGCTTGATCAATTTAAAACAGTCAAGGCCTTAATTCAAAAAGTTAACAAGACTCATGATAGTATTTACACAATTTATGTCTTCATGAGAGATTTCTGCAAGAATTACCTAAGAACATCAGATGTTTCAAGAAAATCAATAATTATTATGAAGATGATTGATATGAGTATAGATTGGGTCAGTTATATCGTTGATGATTGTGTTCCAACTGATAAAAAGACTTTTAGATGGTGTGTCTCAGCTTTAGAATTTGCAATGGAAATTTCAAAAGGTTTCAACATATTGGCCTTAAGCGATGAACAATTTAATAGATTAAAAGAGAAAGTTGCTGGTTGTATGTCATTGTTGATTTCCCACTTTGATATCATGGGTGCAAGATCTAGTGAAGCTGAAAAGAAATCATTAAGTAGTGCCTTTAAACCAAGCAGCTTGCAAAATGATCAATTGATTCTTCAAGCTTTTAGTGAACAAACCATGAGACAAATTGAAGAGTTAGAAGCTCGTTCTAATAAAGAAATTGTTGGTAAAGTCTTGGATGATACTAATACTGAAAACCAATATTTGACATTTTTGGCTTCTTCATTTTCAAGTCTTTCAATCAGATGGCAAAAAAGAAAATTCATTGGTGGTGGTACCTTTGGTAGTGTGTATTCTGCAATCAATTTAGATACTGGTGGTGTGTTGGCTGTTAAGGAAATAAGATTTCAAGATACTCAATCAATAAAACAAGTTGTCCCATCCATTAAAGAAGAAATGACAGTTTTGGAAATGTTGAATCATCCAAATGTTGTTCAATATTATGGTGTTGAAGTTCATCGTGACAAGGTTAATATCTTTATGGAATTTTGTGAAGGTGGTTCTCTTGCTGGTTTATTAGAACATGGTAGAATCGAAGATGAAACAGTTATCCAAGTCTATGCCTTACAAATGTTTGAAGGTTTGGCATATTTACATGAAATGGGTATTGTACACAGAGATATAAAACCTGAAAATATTTTATTAGATCACAATGGTATCATCAAATTTGTTGATTTTGGTGCTGCTAAAGTCTTTGCTAAAAATTCAACAAAAAGAGCTGCCACCAGACTTAACAGTATGACTGGTACTCCAATGTATATGTCACCTGAAGTTATCACCGGTAATAGCACCAGTAGATATGGTGCTGTTGATGTTTGGTCCTTGGGTTGTTGTGTCATGGAAATGGCTACTGGTCGTAGACCATGGGCAAATTTGGATAATGAATGGGCTATCATGTACCATATTGCTGCTGGTCATTTACCTCAATTCCCATCAAAAGATCAATTGAGTGATGCTGGTTTGAAATTCTTGGTTAAATGTCTACAGCAAGATCCAAATAAGAGACAAACAGCTGTTGAATTACTAAATGATCCATGGCTAGTTGCTATCAGAATTGAAGCTTTTGGTGACGCAAGCACTTCTTCTTCTGAACAATCATCCGAATATGGTGGTTGAAATATATTATTTCTATCTATTTAATGATCACGATTTATCCAGTTTAATGAACAATTTAGTTGATAATGATTAATAGTTTCTTGTTGTAGTGAACTTTTTGTTATTATGATTATGTAATCGATGCACAAATTTTTTTTACTATAAACTTTTTTATATGAAAAATAAATATGAAGCTCATCGCTAGATGTTATAGCACCAATAAGACAAAAACCCACTGGTGAAAAATGGCTACATTAATTCCTCCTCCATCTAAGAAGCAAAAGAAGGAAGCTCAAAAACCTAGAGAGGTTGACATCATTCCTTCAGATCTTCCAAATGTCCTGATCAAATTTCAAGCTTCAGATACTGGTGAATCAGTAGGTGGTAGTATCAGAGTTCCAGGGAACATATCAGAACAACAACTAGAACAATTATTGAACCAACTTTTAAACGAAACCGAAGAACCATTACCGTATTCTTTTAGTTTGCTCAACGATGCTGCGAAGGGTGATCTAATAGATATTAAAGACAATTTATACAACTCAGTGCTTAAACCAGGTATAAAAACTACAGAAGATTTTATGACCTTGGTCTATACTCCAAGAGCCATCTTCAAAGTCAAACCAATTACAAGATCTTCAGCTTCTATTGCTGGCCATAGCTCTACTATCTTATGTACAGCATTTGCTCCACATACTAGTTCCAAAATGGTCACAGGAGCTGGTGATTCAACTGCAAGAATATGGGATTGTGACACTCAAACTCCAAAGTACACTTTGAAAGGTCATACAAACTGGGTTTTATGCGTAGCATGGTCTCCAGATGGTGAAAAGATTGCTACAGGTAGTATGGATAACACTATAAGGTTATGGGATGAAAATGGGAACTCATTAGGTGATGCTTTAAGAGGTCATACAAAATGGATTACCTCATTAGCTTGGGAACCTTATCATCTTGTCAAGCCAGGTGATAGTCCAAGGCTAGCTTCTGCTTCAAAAGATGGTACTGTGAAAATATGGGATACTGCAAGAAGAGTCCCATTAATGACTTTAAGTGGGCATAGTTCATCAGTTTCTTGTGTTAAATGGAGTGGTAGTGGTGTTATATATTCAGCTTCTCATGATAAAACAATCAGAGTTTGGGACGCCAAAAGTGGTAAAGTTATTAATACATTAAAATCACATGCTCATTGGGTTAACCATCTGTCATTATCAACTGATTATGCCTTAAGAATGGGACCTTTTGATCATACAGGTGTAAAACCAGCAAATCAAAAAGAAGGTATCAAGAAAGCTTTACAAAATTATGAGAAAGTTGCAAAGGTAAATGGTGTTATAGACGAAAGGGTTGTCACTGCAAGTGATGATTTCACCATGTATTTATGGCAACCATTGAAGAACTCAAAGCCTGTCTGTCGTATGACTGGTCATCAAAAACTAGTAAATCATGTGCAGTTTTCACCAGATGGTAGAAATATTGTATCTGCTTCATTCGATAATTCCATAAAGCTATGGGATGGTAGAACTGGTACTTTTATCTCTACATTCAGGGGTCATGTTGCTGCTGTGTATCAAACTGCTTGGTCATCAGATTGTAGACTTCTTGTAAGTTGTTCCAAGGACACCACTTTGAAAGTTTGGGATATCAGAACCAAAAAGCTTTCTGTTGATTTACCTGGTCACCAAGATGAAGTCTACTCCGTGGACTGGAGTGTTGATGGTAAAAGAGTTGCAAGTGGTGGTAAGGATAAGCATGTGAGATTATGGACACATTAAAATATAAGTGAAATAAGGGAGAATATAGCATTTTGTTTCAATATTTGTATCAGTGTAGTAACTAGTTTATATAGTACCTCGGAAGTCGGTCGGAACTTTTTTTTTTCACCAAATCGAAAAGTGAAAAATTGAAGAATAACTGAAAGAGTGATATATTGATTCTATTATTATTGAAACTATCCCTAGCACAATGTTTACACCTTTGAGACAACAAATAAGGCTACATTCTACCAAGATAAAGCCACGGACAGAAGCCAAATTCCCATCACTAAGCAGTGTTACAGCTAAAGATGTCGGTTACGCTTCAGACGTAAATGCTTTTGGTCACAATAAAACTTATAACTTGCAAAGAACCAGATATAACAAATTGCCAATCTACACAGAATATAAGCACTGTGATGTTGTCTATACTGAAATAAGAAAGATTCAAGGTGACATTGTACAGCTGAGAAACGATATTCAACAGATCATACCAGATGTTAAGAAGGATCATTTCAGAGTCTTGATGGAATCTAAGAAAATATTAATAAAAGGTAATTACAAAAAGGAATTAGAGCAAGTGTTCAGTGAAGTATTTTGAGTATAGAAAGGTTGAGAATCATGTAAATACAGTTATGAATGAGTTTCGTTTGATTTTATTTTGTATTAATAACCTCCGAATTGTTTAAGAATCCTTTCAGCTTCTTTGGAATTAATATCCACTTTTGTGTACACATACAAAAGGTTTTCTTGGACAAAGAACGAATGGAATAATAGATAGATTGGGCTTAAAGACTTTGATCTGATGACTGCTTCCGCTAAAGATTTAACGAATTCGATATTAATAGACTTTATTAAAGCAGTGTTCAAGCCTGCAAAGCCTTTAATTGCTGATAGCTGTAACCATTCATACCCGTCAGGGCTTGGTAAGGCTGTTCCGTCATCAGCATCTGTAATCAAAAAATCAAAGGTGCTCCATTTTCTCTGTAATTCGTCAGGGTCCTCAGTCTTATCATATGTAACATTGATTCCTGGCCTTTGATTTAGTTCTCCAAATAATGTTACACCCGTCATACAAGCTGGTACTTCTATATGAACTGTAATATGATCATATTTATTGTCAAACTCTTGTTGTGTCTTGAGTATTATTTGATTGACTTCGTTCAAAGCAAATGCTCCTGGGTAGTTTAAAGATGAAGCATGAAGTCTAACTGCAGATATGGCAAACGATAATAATGTACTTCCAACCACCAATAGTCTTAGAAATTTGTACAGCACAGATTTTGAAGCTTTTGAAGAAACAACTGAAGCACCATTGGCTCCTATTAGTGTAAATACTGGGACAACGTAAATGATAAATCTCAACTCCTTATGAGGTTGTAGAGACAAAATTATTGTATATAATAGAGAAGAGAGTCCAAGAATCTTTAAAGAGCTTGATTCCGTTGGATCATTCAGCAAACCAACTCCTTGAAGAGCCAACACTGTTGGTGGTACAAATATTGTTAAAAGATATTTTGTAAAATATGCATGGAATGGCTCAGTGCCCCATAATTCACTTTTACCTTCAATGACATTGAAGAAGAAGCTTTCAATTTCTGGAATAGTTAACCTTTGCCAAAAATAGCTGTCAATTGCACCACTCAATAAAGCACCAATTGATCCACCAATGATTGCAGATTTCACTAGGGTTAAAAACTTAACTTTCCCGGAGACAAGTCCAACAAATCCAATTGACAGAGTCAATGCCAAAAGCTCAATACGGAAAACAACAGAGGAGAATGAAAGAACTGCGACTGCAGTGAAATATTGGCCAGCAATTAAACTTGAGAATGCATAATTGGTTAATGGTAAGACCAAAAAGTTTGGTAGCGTTCTTGAAGCGTAAAATATCAAATGGAACTGCGCAGTAATGAAGAATATAAACCAGTAGCCAATACCTGTATTTTTCACACCGGTTTTCTCAGCATTCTTCTGTTTGCTTAGATTTTGTAGTAATGAATCTTTCAACAAAATTAAAGCCAATGCATTCACCACACCCAAAACTCCACGAGCTAGTATTTGTAAGTCTATATCTGTAGCATCAGCAGCAATTAGCCATTGAACAGGCTTCAGAAGTCCTGAGAGTAGTAAAGCACTGATGAAAGTACGAGGAACAGCTCCAGGGAATACCACATGGTCAAACTTGGATATGTCAAAGCCATATGTCAAAATATCATGAATTGCCTGGATGTTGAAACTCTCTTCGACTTTAGTGTACGGAGCACTGAACAGATAGGCTGAAATGACCACCACGAGCACTGAGTCCACAATTGAAACCATTTCTCAGTTCTTTGAAGAAGCAAACTTAAGGGTTCATAAATTTCAGGTTGATTAGTTTGTCGTATTTTAATCCCGTCCGAGAAAAAAAAAATATATAGATTGTCATATTGTCAACTAAATACATCAACATTGACGTCTATTGAGAAAAAAACACTTATGGCTGATATTGACGATATTCCTGATTTGGTGACTGGTGAGGAAGATGATCTTGAGGAAAAGTTGGAAAGTATAGAGGTGGATTCCTCTCTACGAAAGACCAAAGTCCAGAACATTAATAAGGCATTGGAATCAACGAGGTCTAGAAAAGATCAACCAGATAGAAAGATACCAATAACCATCATAACTGGATACTTGGGATCTGGGAAATCTACATTGCTGGACCACATTGCGAAAAAAGGAGGAAGGAAATTGGCTGTGATATTGAATGAGTTTGGTGATTCTAGTGAGATTGAAAAAAGTTTGACAGTTACAAGTGGTGAAAATTCATATGAGGATTGGCTTGATCTCGGAAATGGTTGCTTGTGCTGTTCTGTTAAAGATATTGGTGTGAAGGCGATTGAAGATCTTATAGAGAGAAGTGCTGATAGTATAGACTACATATTGTTAGAAACTTCTGGGATTGCTGATCCTGCACCAATAGCAAGAATGTTTTGGCTAGATGATGGATTGAAGAGTAATGTTTATATTGATGGTGTTGTGACTGTTTTAGATTCTGAACATATAGAGACTTGTCTTGGTGATTTTGGGGGGCATTGGCATAAGGAGAACGGATTGGAGTTTAAAGAAGAAGGTGTCACCACTGCACATCTGCAAATAGCATTGGCTGATGTTATCTTACTAAACAAGATAGATAAACTTTCGAAAGAAAAGGAAGATCTGATTTCTAAAGTGAAGGAAATTAATTCAGTTGCTCCTATTTATGAGACAAAATTTGGAGATATTGATGTGGACAAGATTCTTGATTTACATGCATTCGAAGAAAATATCAAACTAAACACAGAAGATAAAGGTAGTTTCCATGATTCGAGAATATCTACAATATCTTTTGACTTTGACTTAGTTGAACCATCGCAGTTTGAGAAATTTGAGAAATTTATACAAAATGTATTGTGGGAAAACAAAGTGCAAGGTAAGGAAGTTGAAATTCACAGATCCAAAGGTGTCATTATTGATTCTGAGGGTAAGATTTTCGTACTACAGGGTGTCAGAGACACATATGACCTTATTGAAGATGCCAAAACTGAATTGAAAAGTTCCAAGCTGGTTTTTATAGGGAAAAATCTGGATCGTGATGATCTCATCGAGGAATTTAAAAGTTTTACAGGTGTGTTGGCCAAGTGAATTAAATAACAACAAAATATCATAGCATAAATAGTGTATATATCATAACTCAGAAAAGAAAAGTTCAATCAGAAGAATCTTTCATTGAAGCATATTTTGGCTCTTTGAAAGAACGGCGAAGTTTGACACCAACATAGACTAGAACTAATAAAACCATTGCAACAAACACAAATATCACATTATTTCTTGAAGATTCTGTATCTGCGATTTCTGTATATGTCTGTATTTCATCATCAGTAACCATATTGTTCTTTTCACCAGAAGATTTAATAATCTTAACCTCTTTTAGAGGTTTATCATTCTTACCGGTTTCTACTGTCTGTATCTTTTGCATCACTAGATCTAGTCCTTCAACAACTTGACCGAAAACAACGTGTTTCCCATCGAGCCAGTTCGTTAATGAAGTTGTAATGAAGAATTGAGAGCCATTGGAATCAGGACCAGCATTTGCCATTGAAAGTCTACCTATTTTGTCATGACTCAATTGGAAGTTCTCATCATCAAATTTCTTTCCATAGATTGACCAACCACCAGTACCAGCTGCGTTCTCAAAATCACCACCTTGGATCATAAAATCCTTAATTATTCTATGGAAGATGGATCCTTCGTATCCTGCACCATCTTCGTCCTTCTTCGTAGCGAGTTCATAAAAATTCTCCACAGTCTTCGGAACAACAGATCCAAACAAACCAATCTTAACCTGCCCTATCGTTTCTTCACCATGAGCTATGTCGAATGTCACATAGTGTGTTATAGGTGGATCCTGGTTCTGCACAGGAGCAGCAAACACGTAGCACAACAAGAACAATAAACTAACAACCTGGAACTTCATCATCTTTAAATATATTCCCAGTAACTAACTCACAAAATAAATACAAACTCCTTTTATTCTCTGAGTCTACCGTACGCTCGCTCACTTAAAGAGCCCCAATTTGGCAAGCCGATAGGTGTAATCAATTCACGTAATTTGAAATCACACGGTTTGGGAAGCACCGTTTCGGATTTTTCACTATGTTCATAAAATTTGAATAAATATTATATATAATGGCCAACCGGCTAAGGACTTTTGGATCCTAGTTAATGCTAAAGATTGGTCATAGGCTCTCAAGAATAATGACAGGCTCCAATTTTGAATTGCTAACCTCGTTTGATGTGGAATATGCTCCGTCCTCTATTAAGAAATGGAGATCAAAGAGAACTGGTTTACAAGCTGCGTTGATTGACAGAGAATCACCAATTGTCAATGGTTATTTTGCTGTTGCCACAGAAGTTGAGACAGACAATGGTACTCCTCATACTCTTGAGCATCTGGTCTTTATGGGGTCCAGAAAGTATCCATACAAAGGTCTATTGGATACTCTTGGTAATGTTGCATTCTCTACAACTAATGCCTGGACAGCTACAGATCAAACTGTGTACACTTTAACAGCAGCTGGTTGGGAAGGTTTCAAATTGTTATTACCAATCTATTTGGACCATGTTTTGAACCCAACTTTAACAGATGAGGCTTGTTACACTGAAGTTTACCACGTTGATGGTGAAGGTAAAGAGAAAGGTGTTGTGTTTTCAGAAATGCATGGTATTCAGAATCAACCATGGCATTTGTCACATGTGG